>JBAMAX010001471.1:0-106152 GCA_037043745.1 Chymomyza amoena | reverse complement strand
GAATAAACTCAGCATTTTTTTTAATATACCAATGATTCATACCATTTTTATCATTTAAATCAAGAAGTAGATCTTCAATTTCAGTAAGCACGTCCAGTTGCATGAACCTTTGTAAAGAAATGTGGCCACGATCCAAGATTGAGTAAAATCTTGAACAAAAGTTCTGGGATGGACAGAAGATTCGTGTTCCGTGAATTAGGGATTTTTTTGGCGTCGAAAAAACTATTACCAAAGGTATTCGTACCACTACTTTTCGAAACTACCCTTCAAAAACTCATCGTCCATCGAGTCACATGCTCGAAAAATGTGCTTCAGGTTAAAATTTAAATCTTCTGTCTTTTTAGAACCTTAATGTTAGGTTAGGTTAGGGCGGCTGTTGAAGAGTGGCGTTGCAACTAAATTGGCATGTTGTGATACCGCTGGGCGGACCTTACACCACCATCCCCCCACTCAGAAGATCCCATATATGATTTTAAATGTCCCATCCATCCGACTTAGTAGTAATTTCAATGTCATTGAATGAGTGATTAGCCCTTTTTGTAGAAGGATCCTTTTGGAACTTACACATCGTGATTAGACTGCAAGATAGCCCAGAATTTTATTTGCTAATTATTCTATCTGAATTTATAACAAATTCCTTCAGTCCTGATATTTTTCTTATTTTGATTTTAAAAATCGGAATTTTGGATTTGTTACATTTTTGAAGCTATTTCATTTCGAAAATTCCATTCCCTTGCCAAACATCGACTATTTGCTGCCACTTTTTCTCACAGTGTAGATCCAAACTCACTTGGCCACAATGTATACAGCACATCCGTGTTAACTGACCGCGTCGCCAGAGCAACGATGACGACAATTGCACCAATTCAATGCGTTGCCGCCGCTGCAGTTATGAATTATGTCAAATGGCATAATTGCCAACTTGTGGTCGGCTGGGTTTGCCACGGCCAAAGCGGCTTTGAATGCTTTGGCTGGGCTATGTTCTTGTCGTCGCCGTCGTCGTCGTCGTCGTCATCGTTGCCAACATCTCCATCTCCATTCCCAGCTTGAATCTCGTCATCATTGTTGTTTGGCAGAGTCGTTTTGTGAATTTTGGCTTGGTTTGCAAGTGAAGAGCGTGTAAAGCAGGAAGCAATAAATTCTATGTATTGCATTCGATACAATTTGTAACTGATAGATGCTCTGATACATGGCTAAAGCTGTAGCCATAGCTGCTGCAGATAGATCGATGGATCGATCAGCGACGGAAATGCGCACCAGCTGTTTGCAACTGCCGCAGCTTTCGGTTCTTGCCACAAACCTCTTGACTGTAGTTCTGCATGTGGCTAATGAATGTTTTGTGCCGCTTGCATTGCCTTACTTTAAGTTTAGAGCCTGCTGCAGTTTAATTAAATTTAGTATTTTTTTTTTTATCTATGGCTGCCATGCGGCCATTTTGTCTGCTTAACGGTACCAGCTAAATTGCGGGCAATTTGTTCTGCACGTCGAAACCATAAATTTGCATTTATCTGTTACAGTTAGGCATTTAGTTTGACTCACACGCACACAGAGACGCACATAGATACACACACACACACACACACACACACACGCAATTTATGGCTAACTTTATGCATATCTGATATCTCGATTTTTATATCCGACAGCTGCATTACTTACTTTCGCCGGCACTCAAGCGACAACAACAACAGCATTTGCAACAACAACAACTACAAAATCAGATACTCCGACGCACTTGAACTGAATTTGTAGTCTAATTATCAGGCCAACAAATGAAATCCGACCAGGCTTGGCTGCTCTTAGCCTGACCAACACAGTCTTAAATTTCACACTCACTTTCATAAACAAAAATTATTTATATTAAGTAAACGGTATTCAAATTTCTTAAATGCAAATGCCGAAGTCTGCATACACTGCCAACTGGTTCAACTTCGAATTCCCATTGCATTTGGGTTTTAAAAAAGAGCATCGCAAATGTTTGCCAAGATTGATTTACGATCTATAGCTGTTTAAAAAAAGTAACACTGTCTAATTGAAAATCAAAGATCTCTAAACGCCTTAAATTTGATTCTGATGAGAATGCAAGCTACCACCTCACAGTAGTAATCCTTTTCTTTTCCAATAGGGCAATAGCTAAACTGCTTGAATTGCGTGAACTGCTTGGTAAGAACAGACCTGCTTCCACTGCTCGTTTTACCAAGCAGTTCCAGCCGTTGTTCTACTGACCTATTGGCAATATAGGATCTCTGCTGTTTAGACTTAAATGTATGAATGATATACAGTACCCTGCAAAAGTTTGGGGTCAGTTGAAAAATTTCATGTTTTTTGTATTTGTCGCCTTATTTGTCGGCCTTGGACCGTTTTATTTTAAATGATACATTGAAAAAACATTATATATAAATGAACTACAAATAATATTCGCCAAAAATTGTCATTTTTCTTCGAAAAAAAATGGCGGACGTAAAGTCGGGCGCGGACGACTTTAGGATACCCTGTACCACTAGCTTGTAATAAAGTCCGATTTCTTCACAAAAAACCAAAAACAGAAGAATTTTTAAGCAAAAATTTTTTTTTGGCCGATCGTTCCTATGGGAGCTATATGATATAGTCAACCGATTTCGATCAAATTTGGCACATTGCTTAAGTGCTCTAAAAAATTTCCAAACGCCAAATCTGGTTACGATATCTTTATTAAAAACGAAATATAGCGAATTTTTCTTTAAAAAAGTTATTTTGGCCGATCGGTCCTATGGGAGCTATATGATATACTCCACCGATTTCAATAAAATTTGACACAGTTCTTAAATACCTTAAAAAAGATCTGAATGCCGAATTTAGTTCAAATATCTTTACAAAAAAACGAAACACATCGAATTTTGTATAAAAAACGTGTTTTTGGACCGATTGGTCCTATGGGAGCTATATGAACTAGTCAACCGATTTGAATTAAATTTAGTATAGTGCTTAGGAACTATAAAAAACTTAAGAATGTCAAATTTGGTCTCAATATCTTAACAAACAAACGAAACACAACAAATTTTGTTAAAAAATCGATTTTTTGGAAGATCGGACCTATGGGAGCTATATGATATAGTCAACCGATTTTGTTCAAATTTTTCACATTGCTTAAGTGGTCTAAAAAATTTCCAAACGCCAAATCTGGTTACGATATCTTAATTAAAAAACGAAATATAGCGAACTTTTCTTTAAAAAAGTTATTTTGGCCGATCGGTCCTATGGGAGCTATATGATATAGTCAACCGATTTTGATCAAATTTGGTAGAGTGATTGGGAACTATAAAAAACTTTCGAATACCAAATTTGGTTACGATATCTTTATAAACAAACGAATTATTCATCTAAAACGCTTTTTTTTTGTCGAGGTCGTCTCAAACACCCCCATGGGAGCTATATAATTTAACCCCGATATCAAAAAAATAAAATAAACTTGCCTCCTATGGAATAATATGGGATCTAATGTGAAAGTTTGGTAACTCTAGCTCTTACCATCTCTGAGATCTAGGCGTTCACACGGACGGACGGACGGACAGACGGACGGACAGACGGACAGACGGACAGACGGACATGGGTATATCGACTTCTCTATTCACCCTGATCATATTTTAGGTAACTTTGGGATGTCTCCGACGTCTCCTTCTATATGTTACATACATTTTCGGCTTGCACAAACTTAATATACCCTTAGTACCATACGGTACAGGGTATAAAAAAAGAAGAATGAAAAACATCAAATCAGGTGGTTTTCATCAATATGGTTTCCTTTAGATTTGATAATGGCTGCACAGACTCTCGGCATTCGTTCGACTAATTTTTGAAGCGTTTGAACTTGTATTTGTTCCCAAGCCCTCTTCAGACACTCCCACAGGTGATTCGCGCTAGTTGGACGTAGTTTTCGCACTTCTCTATCCACAACAGCTCAATGGGATTCGCGTCCGGCGACTGGGGTGGCCATTCCATGATTTTGAGTGCCCCAGCTGTTTCTTTGGATTTTAAGTAGTTAGTACACAACAAATATCGAAAGAAAAGCGTGCTCAAATCGTTATTTTACATAAAACTGGCCATTCCCAGCGACAAATAGCAAAAATAGTGGGCGTTTCACAGAATGGAGTCTTCACAACCTTGAAAAGACACGCTGAAACTGGATGTTATGCAGACAAAAATCGAACGGGTCGACCCAAAAAGACCACAGAAAGTGATGATCGGCTGATACAACTGATAAGCAAGCGTTCTCGATTTAAAACAGTGCCAGATATCAGAGCTGATATCAATGAATCGTTGCCGAACCCAATCTCCGACACAACAGTGACACGTCGATTGCATAAAATCGGATTGTATGGTCGAGTTGCTGCCAAAAAACCATTACTGCGGCTACAAAATATTCGCAAAAGACTTAATTGGGCCAAAATACACGTTAAATGGTCGATTGACGAATGGAAAAAAGTGCTCTGGACGGATGAGTCCAAATTTGAAATTTTCGGGAGTAAACGGCGAGCGTACTGCCGCAGACAGCATGGTGAACGGCACAAACCTGAATTTGTGAAGCCCACAGTGAAGTTCGGAGGTGGTTCAGTGATGGTGTGGGGTTGTTTTTGCTACGACAGAGTTGGCGATTTGGTGAAAATCGACGGTATTATGCGAAAAGAACAGTATCACAAAATACTTCAGTACAACGCTATTCTGTCGGGTACCAGATTGATAGGAGAAGGATTTGTATATCAGCAAGACAACGATCCTAAACACACGTCAAAATTGTGTACTAACTACTTAAAATCCAAAGAAACAGCTGGGGCACTCAAAATCATGGAATGGCCACCCCAGTCGCCGGACGCGAATCCCATTGAGCTGTTGTGGGATGAACTGGATAGAGAGGTGCGAAAACTACGTCCAACTAGCGCGAATCACCTGTGGGAGTGTCTGAAGAGGACTTGGGAACAAATACAAGTTCAAACGCTTCAAAAATTAGTCGAACGAATGCGGAGAATCTGTGCAGCCATTATCAAATCTAAAGGAAACCATATTGATGAAAACCACCTGATTTGATGTTTTTCATTCTTCTTTTTTTTTCGAAGAAAAATCGCAATTTTTGGCGAATATTATTTGTAGTTCATTTATATATAATGTTTTTTCAATGTATCATTTAAAATAAAACGGTCCAAGACCGACAAATAAGGCGACAAATACAAAAAACATGAAATTTTTCAACTGACCCCAAACTTTTGCAGGGTAGTGTATCTGGCTTATAAGCGAAATTGAGTTTCATTCGATTAAAATTGTTGAAGCAAACTTCTTTGAAACGATATTAACTCTTCTTTGTTGGGGGCTTTATTCATCAACATTGTCAATAATCATAAAATAAATAAGTAAATATTATAAATATATGTTAAAGTAATTTTAGCCAAAAACTAATGTTTTTACCCTAAACAGCTTTAAGCAAGAATGTTATTATCGAAACATTTCTAATGGAATTTGAGTAACATCACACCAAACACTTGGAGAAATAGAAAATTTAATAACTCTTAAAAAGGCTTATAAAAACATCTAACACTCATAATCTAAAAACTTAAAATTCGCAGAGTTTTAAGACTTTGTAATTCAAGTCGAAGCCACTCATATTATCCTATATAATACGCTTTTGTTTATGTATCTATCGGTAAGATGGAATTTTGTTATTTTATTAAATAAAGTTTATTGCTATGTGAGTACAAAGAAATCTTAAACAAATTTTTTTGTGTCATATTTTTTCGTATAAAAGTAACGTCAGCCGGAACTTTTTCATAACAAGGAATTTAAATCTCTTCTCCCAAGTCGGAAGAGTTGTACTGATGGCAGCCCCTGTGGAAACCACCGGTGGCAACAATGATTCGCGGATGGGTCCAAAATTGAGCAGGGTGTAGGTGTTGGAATCGTTGGACCCAACACCAGAATCTCTACCGCAATGGGCATCTGGCCCTGCGTCTTTCAAGCGGAGATTCATGCCATAGAGATCTGCGTCCTTAGTATCCTTCTCAAGAGAACTAGGAATGCAAACATATGCATTTTTTTTAGATAGCCAAGCTACTATTAGGGCATTGTCATCCTGGAGCATCTCCTCCAGGATGATTAAAGAATGCCATAACTACTTCCAAACCTGGTTCTCTCGTCCGTGGCTTTGTCAAGCAAAAGTGCTTGTCTAACCTCTGGATGTGATCAAGACAAAAGCTCTTGGCAGAGCGGACCTAATGCTCCTGGTAGCTTACCAATCTGGCCACCGCACTGTTAGATACCATCTACAGAAAATTGGCCTATCGGACTCTTTAGAGTGCAGGCTCTGTCTAGAAGACGATGAAACCACCAGACATATTCTCTGTGACTGCCTAGAGCTGGTATGGGACAGAGCCTGTCACATGGGAAAGGAACGGATTAGTCCCTTCCATCTCAGGCCAATACCAACAAAAGACCTACTGCTATTCATGCAGAAAGCGGAATATCTTTTGGTCTAACTTCAGGGTATGGTACAAAAGACCTTTTAGGCGCAGTGCCCCACCTCTCTTATTCATAAGCCTGAGAATTACAAAATGCTCCAAATTTTAACAAACAAAAAAGCTAATAATCCAGTCTCTCTTATAATCCATATTCTCTAATTTCTATATATACAGAGTACACCATAATTTTACAGTACTCTACTTCCCAAGTATAGAGTATGTTAATTAAATAAAATAAAAAGGTCGTGCCTCAAAGCATGTGTCATATTTATCTTTAGGCATAGATCATTCATGGTGCGTTACTTTTTACAAGTTAGGCATATTACGCACTTGTAGGTCGTGGCGTGTAATGCATAATATGAAAACATGGAAACATGAAAACGTGAAAAGTTGAAAACGCGAAAGAGTGAAAAAAAAAAGTGAAAAGTCATTAAAAAGCAAATAAGCTAGCTAACTAACGGAAAGCAGCAGCTGGCGTCTGAAGAGAAATGAGCTAAGAAAAGGGAAAGCAAGTACTGCGTAGGTGTGGCAAAGAGGTAGTGAATAGTGGTGGCGGCGGTGGGGAGTGCCGGGGAGTGGGCAAGAAAGCAATAAAGCAAGAGTAAAGCAAATATATGTAGAATGAAGATTTTCACACAAGTTTTTCCCCAAGCGGCAAAAGTTTTTCCATGCAATAGTTGCAAGTATTGGCAGACTGCAGCCGCCGCACAGTGGGCGATTTTGACGATCTAGCGTAACTAAATTAACTTTTTCAATGTCTTAAAAGTTCCAAAATAATGCTTCCCGCCGATTACTGAAACCTTGTTTAGTATATCGGCGATAATTTTAATGCTTTATTCGATATATTCAATCAGCTGTAAGCTCACAAACGAGCAATATGTTGAAACAGCTGTTTGCAAAACACTTTGGAGCGCTTTTTACACTTGATGCTTTGGTCTGAATAAAATTCAGAAATTGATATTATTATATATTTTTTTATAGTTTTTGACAATTCAAGGTATGTATTTTACTAAAAAAAAATGTTTTGTGACCTGTGCATATGTGTTCTTGTACTTATATGTGGTAGAAATTAACCATCGTGGTAATTGAATTTGTGTAACTTAATGTGAATTTCTGTAGACAAAAACTTAGTGAGGGCCGCATCGGTTCGGATCAAAATTGTATTTCAGTGTTAATTTGTTTCGTCCTCATTTGGAATTAAGCAGCCTTTGCTGCTTCAAAGTGCTGCTGCTCATAATATTTGACTTTTTAGGCACCATGTCGGTACGCAAACGTACTCTGTTTGATGTATGGCACAAGGAAAACAAACATTCGCAGAAAGTTACCGCAGTCAACAACTTTGTTTTTTCAAATATAGTAGATAGGTCGAAACTTTCAGAAGACCAGTACAACACTACATTAAATATGTTGAAAAATTTTTGCAAAAAAGTGGTAAAAAAATGGCGAGAATGTTATAGAAGCTATGAGCGATTTGAACAGAAAAACAAAGTTTGGTTGGACGAAGAGATAACATTTCCACAAGAATGCGGTGGTAAACAGTGTGGACGAAAACCGAAAAACGTGTCTGATTGCCATGCAAAACGCCAGTGCACCAAAGTATATGAATTGGTTAAGGAAAAAACATGCGAGGAACTTCTGACAGCTACACGGGTAAGCTTGTACAAAACCGGACAGAGAAGTGCATCTCAAGTAGTTTCAATGGTAGGCGCAGATCCGGAAGTTGCAAAAAAGATGAAAAAAAGTCTTGAACCTGATCAAATTATTAAAAAATACACTCCAGACGAAGCATTAGCCCTGTATATTGATGGTGACTTCACAAAAAATACATATAAACTAATGCAAGCTGGTGCAAAAGCAAGAAATGCAAACATTTATCCAACATATGATGTATTACGTTCCGCTAAAAAAAGATGTTATCCAGATGAAATAATAGTCAGCGAATGCTGTGCTGAAATTCCGTTACAAGAAATGTTGGATCACACAGTAACAAGAATTGTTGAAGCACACCCAGAGGTTCTTAGTTCTGTGTTCGTTAAGGCTGATGAATATAATGATGTATCAGTATTTTATAAGTGGGGATGCGATGGAAGTTCGGGACATTCAACATATCGGCAAAGCTTTTTGGATTCTGAGCACAAAATGGTTGATGGAAATTTTTTTGCCATTTGTATTGTGCCTTTACAAATGCAATTCGAGAGCAGGATACTATGGAAAAATTCACGGCCATCATCAACCCGATATTGTAGACCCCTAAAAATTATGTTTGCAAAAGAATCTGTGGAATTAATTCGAGACGAAATCGAAAATATTAAATTACAAATTTCAAACATTAAGCCCACTAGTCTTTGTATGTTTAGAGCTCAACATAAATTGCAATTGACTATGATTGACGGCAAAGTCTTTAGCGTGATTGCAGACACATCAACCCAAACTTGCGGAATTTGTAAAGTTTCACCGAAAAATATGAACAATTTGAGTTTTATTTTAGAATTGCCAATAAATGAAAACCTCCTTGACTACGGACTATCAACATTACATGCCTGGATTCGCTGTTTTGAATGCATACTACACATAGGATATCGACTTCCAATAAAGAAGTGGAAGGTTAGCGGACTAGACAAAAGCATTGTAGAACAAAGGAAAAGCGAAATTCAAAATAAATTTATGAAGGAAATGGCTTTATTGGTTGATATTCCAATGCAGGGAACAGGTAATACAAATAGTGGCAATACCGCTAGAAGATTTTTCGAGTACCACGACCTGTCTGCTCAAATAACTGGAGTGAATAGAATCCTTATAAAAAATCCTACTATGTAATACATATATGCTGTTTATCAGTTGCACTAAATTGTTCTCATCTGTTATGTATCTGTGTTTGTGTCTATGAGTATGTGTGTGTGTTTGTATGTGTGAACGTGGCTGCCACAACGACCAACAACGTCAGCGGGTGGCATTTTGCTTTGCCAAGAGCTTCTAGCCAAAGCAAACCGCACACACACTCGTACAATCAGATACTCACACACTCATATACTTATGCTCATATACACATACAAGAGCGTTGCCATATTGTTTCGAACTTGCCAAGCCACAAAGCCCAATGTGAGTGTGTGTGTGTATCTATGTGTGCAATTCAAATTGAGGTTATTAGTAACAAGGCCACAGCATGGGCGCAATTGCAACAGTAGCGCGGAAAGGGTTTCAGCTGGAGCGGGTTGAGGTGTGTTTGTGGGTATGGAGGAGAGTTATAATGCACAAAAGTTTGCGAAAAAAGCGAAAACTTTTTTTTTGCTGCCCTCCCGCGATTTTTGAATGATAATTTATGTCGAATATTTGAATACAATTGCAGCTGCTGCACCTTTACGCCCCTGCCACATGACTTCCCGCTCATCTATCTTCCGTTTGTCTATTTTTTTTTCCTCAAAGAGCTTGCAAGTTTGTTTATTTGTTTTATTTTTCCCTGGGCTGGCAAAAACACAATGCAACGAAGTGCATATTGTTGCAATGTAGTGTGTAAATGATGCCACATTTTACTAAAGAACAAAAACAACAAATCGGAAATTCACAGTAATTCATAAGCCCAAAAGCTCATTGTTGAGGGCACACAGAGAAAAACACGCACATAACTTCAAACTAGAGATGCAAATGTATGTTGCATAGGTAACGTAGACACTCGCCAACTAGAACCAATTTGATCCAAATGGAATTTTGCAAAATACTTGCAATTATACCCTGTACCGTATGGTACAAAGGGTATATTAAGTTTGTGCAAGCCGAAAATGTATGTAACATATAGAAGGAGTCGAAGGAGACACCACATCCTATAATATGATCAGGGGGACTAAAGAAGTCGATATACCCATGTCCGTCGGCTTGAACGCCTAGATCGCAGAGATGGTAAGAGCCAGATTTACCAAACTTTCACATTGGATCCCATATTATTCCATAAGAGACAAGCTTATGTTATTTTTTTTAGATCAAGGTTAAATTATATAGCTCCCATAGGGGTATTTTAGACAACCTCGAAAAAAAAACGATTTAGATGAATAATTCGTTTGGCATTCGAATATATTTTTTGGCATTTTTATAGTTCCCAAGAACTGTACCAAATTTGATCACAATCGGTTGACTATATCATATAACTCCCATAGGAGGAATCGGTCCAAAAAAACTTTTTTATACAAAATTCGTTGTGTTTCGTTTGTTTGTAAAGATATTTAATCTAAATTCGGCGTTCATTTGTTTTTTAAGATATTAAAGCACTGTGTCAAATTTGATCAAAATCGGTTGACTATATCATATAGCTCCCATAGGGATGATCATCCAAAAAATCGAGTTTTTAACAAAACTCGTTGTATTTCGTTTGTTTTTTAAAATATTGCGACCAAATTTGGCACTTGTAAGTTCTTAAGCATTATACCAAATTTGGTTACGATATCTTCATGAACAAACAAATTATCCATCAAAAACTTTTTTTTTGTCGATGGAATTTGAATTTCCTTGTTTACAATAAGCGTCGTAACTTAAACATTTATCGACCGATTTTAATAAACCATAACTTTTCTTACTCGGAATCAATATTTCTTTAAGACTAAATGTAAAAAAGTAAAGGTGTTTTAACAAAATGTTATATAAAACTGACTTCAAAGTGTGAAAATCGAAAAAAAACAGTGTAAATCTTAGATAACCTTTAAAAAATCTCGTAGTTTCTTTGTATGAAGTATAAACAAATGTATATCATCCTAAAGCTTGAATCTTCTTCTTTCCAAAACTGTAAAGCAATCGAAAATCGGTTGAAAAATGGCGACGTTGTGATTGTGGGAGTGATCGCAGTACCCGAAAAACGGTTTTTAAGCAATAACTTCCGATTTTGGGGGTGTTAGAAAATTTTGAAAAACACTATCGTGATCTACTCGTCAAGACCTACAACGTACACTAGGTCACTTGAAAAGTTATTTGATTTTTTTCAATTTTGTAGGACAGTGTTATTTATCGACGAAACTAAATATTTACGTATATTTTCGGATAATAATATGTTAAAATTAGAATGTTTACATACAAAAGCTAATATTGACATGATCGATAAGCTACGAAAATTTAATTTAAAAATCAATGAAACACGCTCATCAAAGATTATCATAAATAACTAATTTTTATCTGTAAAATTACATATTTTAAAAAAATGTTTTTATTTTCTTTGTACCAAGGTTTTTGAATTTACTTTCCTTGACTTCACGATGAAAATACACCTAAAATATTTATTCATAACTACAAAAATATTCCTGTCTCAATATAAAAGAGTTTTGAAATATTTCAATCGCTAGCTTAAAGCAAAAATAAAAAATTTATAAAAATAAAGCAAATTATTAAAAAAATTCATTTTAAAACATGATCAATTAAAAAAAAAAACTATCGCTATTTATATTTTTTCCCGGATGATTATTGAAAAATTAATTAAAAAAATAAAAAATTATTGCAAATATATTTTTCATCTTTTTTTAAGGACTTACCCTTAATATTTTTATCATAAATAGAAAGCTAATAAAATTTTAAATACTCAAATACCAATACAATGAAATGGTCAACGAACACATAATATACCAGGAGAAGATTTGAGCTGTTTTGAAGAATCTAAATTAAAAAGCTGTTCTCGAAGTAAACTAAACTGATGATCTTTAGTTGGCCAAATTTTGAGAACCAACCAAGAAGAACCAACTGATTTAAAGCAGTTTGTCAATGTGAGCACTGCTTGGTTGCTAACTGCAATCTCGATTTGAATGCCATATTTTGCTTCAAATTGTAATATATCTGCTACAAAGTTGCAATTTGCATAATAATAACCCAAAGTTCTTGTATATAAGCACACACTGTAGCCTCTTACTTATATACTCTATACACACAGGAATGTTAATAGGTGTATGAGTGTTATTGCAAAATTGTCATAAAATATTTACGACCAACAATTGAGGCACAGCTGCTGGGGCCATGTGGCATATGCTGCACGCCCTTCTCCTCTCCCTCCGCCCCTCACACACATTAACTTCCCTCATGGCATTTATATGACAAATATTTAATGCCATAGCATATTTTTGTGCGTCGTTGGGACTTTTGGTTTAGTAATTGAACGAGCCAAAGCTTATGGTTGGAAAATCTTAATTATATAAATGCAAAAGTTGAAATAATGAAAATTTAATGCTCTGGGTAATGTGGCAGCTGACAGTGGCAGCCACATATGTAATGCAGGCTCATTGGCGCAGCTACTTCCAAAGTATCTGAAAGATACTGACATCATGAATGCTTAGTCAGTAGCAGCCAGAGCAGCCTTGTCTTTTGTTTGGAACAATGCAACAATGCAAAATATAAACAACATTTTATGAATGCCAATCAAAGCTATTATTAAGCCAAATTAGCGGCTAACAACAAGAAATAGCTAAATATTTTGCAGCATAAAAATAAACTAAATTAAACAGAAATAGAAAAAAACGTAAATTTTATATTAAGAATAAACAATAACAAAATTCAACTTAATTTGCATGCGAAAAGAACTCAATGGATATGACGAAATAAAGCTCAAAACAAAGCCACAAATAAAAACATAAATAAAATATTTCAAAAGAACTTTTGTACCCGAACACGCCCTCTATCAAAATGAGAGCTCAAAGCAATTTATTTGGCCTTCAAAAATAAATATGAAAAATATAAAAATGTGGCAGCCCTTTTGGCCAAGACTGTAATTAAAAAAATTATTATGAAATTGACGGTTGGCAAGCTCGATACACTTACGGTGTGGGGGGTAGAGTACATAAGATTTTTCGCGAATTATAAGATAATATAGCAGAATGTGCTTATATATGCTATGATTATATTTGCATAAATATATGAATATCTAAAAAAAAAATGTGTCAAGCTTTCGGCGCATTGGCTTTAATCTTCAAAACAATATAAACAAAGATTACCTACTTTCATACAAAGAAACTCTCTTCAAAGTTTATTGGCACTTTTATAATAGAATGATTATTTTTTTTTTAATAAATACTAACTTACTATGAAATACATAATTTTAGAGCCATACTGGAGCACACCTTTATTTATTTGTGTTAACCATTATTGTGAATTTTTGTTTATTTTTTTAAATATTCTGTAATGTACAATGGGAAAAATATTATTTATATTATTATTTTTTATTATTTCTTATTAATTTTGTGTATCCTTTGGTTTACAGCCTTTGTTCTTATCAGGCTTACTCCCCATAAACAAATGAATAAACGAAACAAAGAAATACAAAACAATTATTATGTAATTTACGGAGATTGGCAACTTAAAACCTTTGGGGAAAAATGTCTAAAATTAAAATAACTAATAAGTTTTGGATTTGTATCCTATGTGCTACTCCTCAAGAAGCAGAGAATTGTTCTGGATTTGAAGCGAATAGAAATCCCTATCGAAATCACCTCGAAATCGAATATGACATGGTATAGTTGCCTAAATAGATTTTCCGTAACATACCTTTTTTTTATTATTTGTATTTCTACTGTTAATTCCTTATTTTCAAAAAAAAAAAAAAACATTTTGATATCTGTAAAACAGGTAAATTGTGAACAATTTATTTCTGCCGAAAACAAATAATTTAGAAGTTTAAAGGAAGAATCTTTATTAAATACGTTTCAGAGCCGCCATTATGTTGTTTTTTTTTTTGCCGCTAAGTCCGATACCTATATGAAGCTCCCAAGTACTTGAAGATAAAAGTCCCATACTCAGTTATCGATAACTCGATAAATAATCAGAATTTTGCAATAAAATTGGGCGTGGTAACTATTGGCTAGTAGCTCTACCAACTGTGTAAAAATCATCAAAATCGGAGAAGGTCGCCAAAAAAGTGTCCCGCTTCACTTATTTTCGCCGATATACAAGTTCGGATTACCTTGGAAATATGAGAAAGTTGGTAATAACAAATTAAAAAGCATTTATATCAAGTAAAGTAATGTGTCTAATTATGGGATATTGGTCTGAATAAAAGGCAACCAGGGTACAATCACTGAAATTCCACGAATCAAGCCATTCATCGACTTTATTAGTGATTCTTCATGTCGAAACTCTTCTTATTTGGAAGTAGTGGCCATTTAAAGTTGTTACAAAAAATTTGGTCCGATTTGTAGGAATCGTGACTACGATTATTTTCGGATCTGGTCCTCTCATTTAGATTTATAGCAGTTCAAAGTTAAGATGGTAATATTTTTCGGAATCGAAGTAATATCGAACTGGGCTTATTCACCCGCTAAAGTTACGACAACAAATTTTTTAAGATTTGTAGTGAGTAAGTTAAGATAACTTATCACAATGCTAAATTGACTGACTTTCCAAGTCAATTGTTAATCATTGCAATTAGAGCGTGGGAGTTTTTAACTAAAAATCATCCAAAATTCTATAATTGGTTCTAACAAAGATTAAGAATTCAAAATTAAAGAGTCATTCATTCATTCATTGTCATTGTGTGGCCATGTCAACCCATTTTCGAGTTACGGCCGACCTCAACAGCTCTCGCTAGGCGCCTCTGCTTTGCGAGCGTCTTCTCCAATTTGAAATATCAAGGGAGTATAGGTTCTCCTCCACTTGATCTTTCCAACAAAGTCGCGGTCGTCCCCTTCGTCTTCATTCGTCGGCTTTCGCTTCGAATACCTTTTTCGCTGGAGCTTCGTTATCCATACGTACAACATGTCCGAGCCAACGCAGAAGTTGTATTGTGCTGCGCTGGACAACATCTATGTCGTCGTAGAACTCGTACAGCGATAGTTCATCCGAAACCGAAACCCATGCTTCTGCGCCGTATAAGAGCACGGGCAATATGAGCGTCTTGTAGAGTGTTACTTTTGTTGTTCGAGAGAGGTCTCTGCTACACATCTGCTTACTGAGACCACAGTAACACCTATTGGCAAGTGTGACTATTCGCTTTATCTCCAGGCTGATGTCATTTTCGGTGTTAACGGCGGTGCCAAGGTACGTGGATTCCTTGACCAGTTCAAAAGTATATTGGTTCGCTGCAACATTGGAGCCCAGACGCCGTGCGTCCCTGTTCGTAGACAGCATGTACTTCGTTTTGCCCTCGTTTACCGCTAGACCCACTTTCGCTGACTCCTTTTCGATTGTGGAAAATGCAGCCCTAACATCTCCCTTACAACGCGCAATGATGTCGACATCTTCAGCGTATGCAAGAAGCTGGACACTCTTGTAAAAACTAGTGCCATTGCGATGTACATTGGCCTTCCGCAGTACCCATTCTATCACGAAATAGAAGAGGTCGCATGATAGAGGGTCGCCTTGTCTAAAACCTCGAACGGTATTGAAAGCTTCGGGGATGTCCGCTCCTACCTTGACAGAGCTAATGGTGCCAATGTCATTCTGCAAAGACGAATCAGCTTCGCAGGAATACCGAACTCAGATATGGTGGTGTATAGGCGATGTCTTATCGGGCTATCGAAGGCAGCTTTGTAATCGATGAAGAAATTATGGGTATCGATCTGTTTTTTTTGGGTCTTTTCCAGGATTTGGCGCAGAGTGAAGACCTGGTCTATTGGGAACTTGCCAGGTCCGAAACCGCACTGACAGTATTAAATTAAAGAGTATTTAAGTATTTAAGATTGCGTAATAAAAATCAAAACATACGCTACCGATTTGGGCAAAAAGAAGTCCCTATCAAATTGTAAGTCTATGTATGTCCAAGCCGTCAACCCAATTGTCTCAGCCAATAAAAACTGCAGGGTATACAAAATTCTACATATTTCGTAAATTACATCATTCCAACATGTTGGATTTGCCTTTGAACCTTTGTTTCTGTCGTTTCTGTCTCTTTTCGTATTTTTTGTTTTAGTATTCGGTTTTGGTTTCAATTAAACGCTATCAAATGAAAAATAATAAGCACTGCCGGGTTCAGAGCAGTGAACCAACATTTAATTACAATACGCAGCCAGAACAGACAGCAGCGGCCGCGTATATCAGACAGGAGCAGGATGCAGGAATCAAGAGCAGCAGCAGCAGCAGCGACGACAACCTCGAACCAAGATGATTCCAGTGCGTCCAAGTGCAATAAATTTCTGAGCCGCAACGAAATCATTGCGCTTTGTTTTTGGCCTGCAGCAACTTGAGGCGCGCATTATTTCCTTTTTTTTTGTTTTTGGTTGCTTTTTTTGTTTATGCCTTTTTGTTTTTGGCCAGAACATTCGGCCAAATTGCCACTTTGTTGCAGCTTGGCTGTTGCTAGTTGTTGTTGTTGTTGCTTGCTGCCGGCGCCTTTTGTTTATTAAGAGTTTGCGTTCCAAAAAAAGAGCTACACGCTTATCCGCCTTGTTTCATGTCTTCTATGCACGTGTTTGTATCTGTGTGTGTATGTGTCTATGTGTGTGTGTGTTGGTGTCTGAGGTGTATCTATGTGTTTGTGTTTATATGAATAAATATTTTTTGTTAGCTTGCATTCATTTTAATTTATTTATAAGATGGCAGCAATGTTAACGTTCATTCGCTCTTCATGCTGAAACTTTTACAAAAACACTGAAACATATTTTTTTTTTGTTTTTGTTGTTTTTAGCCCTGGCCACAACCTGGCCTGCTTACACCTTGCCCCTTGTGCCTTTGCTTGCTTTTGTTTATTTGTTTGGCTGACTCCTTTCAAAAAATGGAGAAACATGAAAAACCCAAAACCTTCCCTTTTTCCAGTGTTCAAAAGAAGCAGCTCCAAAGTGGCTTGAAAAAAAAAATTAAATAACTTTGTTGCCGCTTCGTTGCGCTTTTAAGCTGCAAAGTGTTGCAGTACTTGGACTATTACTTTTTTTTTTTTATTCAAGCTCTCCCCAGTTTATGTTTACAAAATATAAAATTTTTTGTACTTTACATTTTTGTAGTTTTTTACACGCTTTGGCCTTATGGTCATCTTTCCCAGTTGGCGGATCTCATTCAATGAAATTACTTTGGGTTGCCTTTTTTTTTCCTTGCCCTGCTTGTTAGTGAGGAGCAGTACTTGAAGTTTGTCAAGCTATTTGTTACGCATAAATGAAGTTGGCGTTAACTCTGTTAGTTGAGCATATTACAGGTTGAAGCCATTAAAACAACATTTCGAACCGAATCTTACAAAGTGGTAAGTTTTTCTAGCAGGAGCCCCTCCATAAGATTTCCATTTCTAACCAGATACAAATGGTTGTATTTCCCAAGGACCTCTTCTAACGCTTGACTCATAATATTGCTCTGCCAAGAGTGTCCCAATTTTAATATTCGCCATTTTGGATTACATTTAATTTTTACAATTGTGGCAACTCTGCCAAGTGGCTGTTGAATTTGTAATTAATATTAAATTGTAATTCATATAACCATGTAAATTCATTAACACCAACACCAACACATACCACATAATTACATTCGCACACACACTCAAAAAATCCTCAAACTCACACGCACATGCAACATCCAACAAAAACGCTTAAAGAAAAACCGCTGCATGGCATTCGCATTAAAACTTAATTTTATTTTAATTAAAACTCAAATGCATTGACAATGCTGTCAAGAACTCGCTGACTCGCCCAACACGCAACTGCCCAGGGAGCAGTTCATTGTACCCAGGAGCAGCTCTGTCCAAGCCCAAGCCCTCACCCAAGACTCCGTCACAGTCGCAGTAGCAGAACCAACCCAATTTTCATTCTCATGCTTGCCTCATGCTTACTCCGAGAATGTAAGTTAAGCGTACAAAATGAATACTCAAGTGGCTTGCCCAGAACAATGTCCTTTACCCCTATTGTTTTAGCTGCTGACAGGAGCGGAGTCAGCTCAATAGTTTTGGGCGTTGGGCCCACAATGAAGTCTCTATACTACTTGGTCTAGATTTCTAGATTCGTCCCTGCAACGGATGGAACACATGAAGTCCCACCACGTTGGCATTGCGGCAACAGCAGCCACTTGACTATGGCTTGGCCGCAGCGTCAACACGGCGTATACGCAATGCCGCTTAATGACTAGCAATTGCGATGGAACCCTGGTAGGTGGTAGCAGCTCTAAAATTGATTAATATTGCGTGAGACTTTAATGTGGTGCAAATGCATGGTATATATATAATACATATCCACATAACTCAAGCAAGGGAGAAGCTCCTTGTTACGGCTTTAGTAGGTTTATGTTTAGGTGTGGTAAGACATTTGTCTGAGCACGTGCGTCATGGCAAGCCAAGGAAAATGTCAAACCAAAAATAAAACGCATATTTTTATAGATAACTTTGTATAGCATGAATTATTGGAGAATGCAGGATTCAAGGTAGTTTGAAAGACAATGAATTGTTAGAAAACTTTAGCTGAAAGACCTAAAAGTTGGTAATGACTTAAATACAGACTTAAAATAATGGATAGCACAATGTTTAATGGAGCATACAAAGTCCACTAATCTATAATATCAGAAATAATATTGAAATATTTTTAATTAGGCAGGAACTTTCTTTTAAATTTATTTTTCATTGCAGCTTGTCATATGAGACAATCAGGATTGATTGTGCTCCAATGAGTCCAATCCATATTAAACTGCATTTTTGTTAATGGTATAATTTAACACATATCGATCTGGAAGTTCAAAAATGTGAGATCTTTTTAGACGTCTAAACTGTATGTAATCAAAAAATACTTTAAAAATACTAAATATTAAAATACGGAAAGTCTTACAAATACTATCAATATTAAAAATACTAAAACTAACTTTAAAAATTTTTCAGATCGATTAAATAAAGAATGTAAGCATAAATATTTACATTTATTTTTAGGACATCCTTCTGTCCACAATTTGTTATGGGAGGTTAAACCACTAATTACCTATAAATATAAAGAAAAATAAGAATTAATAATTTAGCAATATGTATTAAAAGCTTCTAATAATAATTATTATTGTTACTTAGTATGTTTTATTTAAATTAAAGATTTGTAGATAAATTCATTCGAGCGATCGACAATATGAATTCATTTTAGTCATCCAAGTAATGATCGATTAACACAACTCATTATTTTGTGTCGTGTGTTGGAAAATATTCTCAACATTATTTAAAAATTTTCCTATAAAAGCGAGTTACATTTTGCTTTGCTTATCATTCATCCTTTCAGTATATATCGGTTTATGCATTCATATATAATTCCAAGGTTCTCATGAACGCTTCGTTGAATTTCACATCTGGTTATCTGGGGATGTAAGAGGTTGTCAATACGGAGGTTTTAAGCTTATTTCGATCTGTTTGTGTATATTGGTTCGTGAGATATACGCATTTTTGTGAATATCGGTTTTTGTGTGTATATTGATATATGTATACAAAAACTGCCATTGTTGTTAATCAATGTTCGAGGCCCAATATCATTTCAATCATTGAGAACAGTGAATGGCGTATTGTGTGCAACGTATCGAGAGGCAGGTCATGATTTGCACTGGGATCGAACTTTAGCAAATGTTGCTTTTTCTGATCATCCATATCAAATACGTGTTCCATTTGCGATTATTTTGGCAACAAGTTTTCCATCAAATCCACCTAAATTGTGGATAAAATATCAAGATTTTTTATCAGATGATATTTTTTTCGAGTACGTCAGGCAAAACGTAAGAAAGTGATGGAATTCACGCCGGAAGTTTTCAAAGCAGCTTTACTTCATATTGAAGATCTATGCATTGCGATGGTTAATAAAGCATTAGGACAATTGGGAATGCCGTCTCCTAATCGATCATTTGCAGAAAATGCAACGAATCAAATTAATTATCAATCTAATTGTACTCCCAGGAACGTGAAGATCGCAATGAATGTGAAAGAATTTGGCTAAGACAGAGCCGAGAAGCGCGACATTCGACTAATAATGTCACAAGTTTGAAACGAGCTGCAAACTAATCTAAAAATCTTATATTTTTCCAGATTAGGTAACTAGAGAATCTTACGATGTTTATTTACTTCAAAAAGTTTGAGCAGGACAACGTGTGCCGGGCTCACTAGTTCCGTCCGTCCGTCCGTCCGTCCGTCCGTGTGAACGCCTAGATCTCAGAGATGGTAAGAGCTAGAGTTACCAAACTTTCACATTAGATCCCATATTATTCCATAGGAGGCAAGTTTATTTTATTTTTTTGATATCGGGGATAAATTATATAGCTCCCATGGGGGTGTTTGAGACGACCTCGACAAAAAAAAAGCGTTTTAGATGAATAATTCGTTTGTTTATGAAGATATCGTAACGAAATTTGGCAATCGAAAGTTTTTTATAGTTCCCAATCACTGTACCAAATTTGATCAAAATCGGTTGACTATATCATATAGCTCCCATAGGACCGATCGGCCAAAATAACTTTTTTAAAGAAAAATTGGCTATATTTCGTTTTTTAATAAAGATATCCTAACCAGATTTGGCGTTTGGAAATTTTTTAGACCACTTAAGCAATGTGCCAAATTTGAACAAAATCGGTTGACTATACTATCATATAGCTCCCATAGGTCCGATCTTCCAAAACATCGATTTTTTATTTCTATAAAAGCATGCTGAATTTTGTTTTTTTTTATTTCTATTTATGGATGCTGCAGTTTTATAGATAAGGAAAGAAGTTAAGTATCTTTTAATGAAAATTAAAAATGCATGTATAAATTATTATATCAAAACTAAAAGAATTCATTCGTTCACTTTCGTAGTGAAGTTAAAATTGTTGTCTTATTAATTTTTTTTAAATGTCAATAATTTCTATATTTTATTCCAACTTCTTATAAATACTTTTTTCAAAAATATCGACAGTTTTTATATTTTCGTTTCGAGTTTTATGTGGTCGCACCACTAATTAGTGGTTAAAATTGCCTATACCTTATGTGTATTGGGTATATTACGTCCATATTGCATATTTCTCATGGACAGAAATTAGGAGTATGAAAATTGACCGAAAGATCCCTCTTAAAATCTAGTCATCCCTGCATCAACTTTTTAGCCAGATAGAAATTGGATTTTTACACACACTTTTGACCATTATATTAAAACTTGCCAAAATATTGAAAATGCATTTGGGTAGGTTTTTTTTTAAATCTATAGGGAACTTCGAAAAAAAAAACATCGGCAAAGCAAGCACAGATATTACTTCAGGTAAAAGTGTTCTCAGCGATCCCAAGCCGTGTCGCATACTAAGAAAAAGTCCTTCTTTCCACTGGCTAAAAATTTGTCTATAAAAACCCTCTTCTACGACAAAATCTTATTTCTATATTAACCTACTCATAAAATTAAATTTTCACTACTTAAGATATTGATTTTCTCAAATGAACAGCAGCATAATTGATATCCTTGTATGCAGGCAATTCCCTAATGTGCTGCTTGACTTTCAAACTAATTTGCCAAACTTTATTAAATCACGCCTTAGCACCTAAACAACTAAGTTCAAGAAACTCATAAAACCCGTTCATGAGCAGGAACCATAACTCACAAAGATTCCAGCCCTAAATCATAATGCAAAAAAAAAACTCTAGTAAACATGTGCAGCCTTGATCAAATGTGCCTAGTACGAGTACTCCGAGTACACTACCGTGGTACAAAAACTATTACAAAGTTTCTAGAGTATATAAACTTGAGAGTCACACATTTGGCAAGCATTTTATCAGCTTTGAAGCGTCACCATGTTGTATGCATGTTTATGGCCAGAACGTAGACAAAAGCGAAGCGGGGTAAAAAAGCAAAGCAACAAAGGCTAAGAATGAAAATAAAATAAACGTGGCAAAAATACTTTGCATGCTTTTGGCTTGAGTTGACTTGCTTTTGCCATGCCTTACCCTTGCCTCGCCCTTGCCTCACCACCCATCGCCATGCCACAACGCAGCTTGCTTTGTCTTGGCAAAGTTTCATATGTCATAATTTTATCAGCCGCACTGCCACAACGAAGCTACGGAAAAGGCTTGAATTTGTTAGTATTAGTGTGTAAGTGTGTGTGTGTTAGCCCTAAAGTGGAAACGCTACGCCATTCATGACACGAAGACATTAAAACTGGCGGCAGTCAGACCCATGGACGGACCTACGGACAGTCATATGTGTGCAGGTGCAGAGGTAAACAGACGTAAGGCTGACTGACTGACTGACTGACTACTGGCTTCGTGCCTGATAGAGATGTGCGCGTGCTGGTGTTCGTGAGCGCGCAGCTCGTGCATAAAACTGTTACGCTTAGGCGCTTGAAGCATAATTTGTAGTTTTATTTATACAATCGTTAAAAAGAAATTGATGACCAAATGGTAAGAGTTTTAAATAGAAACTTATTAAGCGAAGAAATTGAAAGACTCGAAACAGCTTAAAGCAAATTGCAAATATTGTAGCTTTAACAAATAATAGAAAAAATAAAAAATGTACTTTTTTAAAGTGAAGCTCTCAAGTACGCGTAATTTAAAGGAATGTCACAAGGAATCGCTTTGTACAGAATAAATACTTGTTTCCCAAAAGAAATGCTTAAAAATGTTATATTCAATTTTTTAAGACCACCAGAGAGTACTAAAATATCTAGAGGCGAAGTTACTAAACTGCGAAATGGGAACCCTTGCGGAAAAAACATATTCAAATATTGTGTTTCCGAATCTTTTGGAAGGTTACTCCCAAGAGAAAAACTTCGCTTCTATATATTTTAGTATTCTCTGAGTTTAGCCATATATTTGCACTCTTGCGAGTATGTCTCATCATTAGAATAGTCTTTCCATTTCGTGTCTATTGCGCCTTTTTACAGTCCCTTGAAATTATGTTGTTTGTACTGCTTTTTGTCCACCTCTAGCATATATCATTCATGATGACAGGTACACATAAGGTATATTACCCAGTTGACTTTGATTGTCAGTACAAAACTTGAAAATGCCACCGCCTTAAGTTCTCTAAAAAGAGATTTTAGCGATATTGAATTTAAAAAGTTTATGCCAAAGAACCAGTTGAAACTGACTAACTGGCTGACTTACTGACTGACTCACCGACTGACTGACAGCTACTTAAAGTCAAACCATTTTATTACGAAAAAGACGAAAAAAAAAAAAAATATTACTGCTGCCTTCTAGGGCGCCATTTCTGCACAAACAAACACACAAATGCACACACAGATACACACACTCAAACACACACTCACGCTTATAAGCTGTCAACATATGTATTGCCTCAATTGGAACGTTTAAACTCAAGTTGCAAGGCAGCAGTAGCTGCAACACCAGCAGCAACAAAATGCTTGACTCTTGCCGCAACCAAAGTGCAAGGCAACAAATACAACAGCTACAACAACAAACAGTAGCAACAACAACAACGACAACAACGAAACCACAAGTGAAAAAATATGATGTTATTTTTAACACACTGAAAACGCGTGGAAAAGCTATTTTTAGATGAATCGCTCGAGTGCAAAAAGTGGCAGCAAAAAAAAAAAACAAAATGAATGAGAAAAAAATATGTTACAGTCAAGATGTTGCCCGACACTGGCATACTCTGTATCCTGTTTCCCGCAAAAAAATTGAATCGATTTTTATGTGTTGACTCGATATGGCAGCATTATTGACAATATCAGTGCCATCAATTTTTAATGTTGCGGAATGCTTATAAAGGGTGTTTTTTTTAGAGTTACACAAGTTTAAATCATAATAAAGCAAAGAAATGTGTTTTTTATATCAATAAAACGGGCTTTATTGGATAGAAAATTTAATGACAATTATGTTATCTAGAATGTTATATCTAGAAGTCCAATTTTCACAAACTTTCCGCAGGATTTAAGTGTATATTTGACAGTATTGACAAGTCAAAATTGTGAATTTCTTAAAAAAAACACGCTGTGTTACGTTTGCAGTGGGCAGCCTTCAGGATTTTTAATTAAACAACAAGTGGATAGTACATACTAAAAGATCAAGATACAAAAATCTTATTTTTTGCCATGCCCAAATTTGTATTGGACTGTAAAAACATGAAATCTTTTAAGACATCAGTGGTTAAACAGTCTGATTATGTATCTAAGACATTTTTCGAATATCTAAATTGGCAACATACCAAGGCTCTTCGGAAATCTAACATATGTTGGTTGAACTGGTTCATATTTTATATGACAGCTATATTAAATAGTGGACCAATTTTGATCAAACTTCACACAATTGTTTACACTAAAACCAGCTACATAAATTTGGAAGCAATATTTAAAAATATATATTTAACAAGTCTTTATAAGTTTTATATTAGTCTACACAATTGTGTGACGTTTGATTGAAATTGTTCAAGCATTTAATATAGCTAACATACAAAAATTCAAACACTATTTCAGAGGGACACGAATAACCTAATAATTTTTTAGCCGCATAAATATAATGCTATATTTTTTCTTTTTTCTGAAGATTTCGATCAAAAAATAGGTCTTAAAAATTCTTCAAATCCCATACTCGCTGCCTTAAAATCTATACTATACTCTTTGCTTTATAGGGTATAAAAATAATGCGGCAACAAACACTTGCCAATGACCTGCGCAGCTTGTAATGGTAGCAGCAGCAGCTTCTACTTGGTTGCATGCCACCGAGAGTCAGCAAGTCAAAACGTGCTGAGGCATATTGTAGGCAGCAACATTATTTAGTTGTAAGTCTTTATTGTTGTTGTTGTTGCTGTCGAGTGACCAAGCCAAGCGGCCAAGGACCTCAAAAGCCGAAGACACTTCATGTTTTATTATAAATATGGCCAATAAATAGCGCCATTTTAGTGTCGCCTCTAAGAAAATGTTGCAACATTAAATTAAATTGAATTGAAAATGTAGTGCCAGAAAGCAACAACGACAACAACAACAACTGCAGTAACAACAACTACAACAAATCCAGCTGCATAACAAATTGCCAACTAAAGCTGGTGCACAACTTTTTTAACCACAAAAAAGTATTTTTCATGCTGCCATATGAATATGTGTATATATTATGTGTGTGTGTGTGTGTGTATATATTTTTTTGCAGTCTGGCAGCGCCAAAGCAAATAACTGAAATTGAAAACAGCCAGTGGCATATTCACACACACACACACGGACAGTGTTGCACCAACACAGACAAAGTGCTGCAGTAAGCTCGGCAAACATCGCCACATACACAACATTGATGACAGCAGTCGGCTGGTATGAGGTGTGGGCCATGCAGCATATGCCGCATGTTGCATAAACGTAACGAAAGAAATGAGAAACAAACAGTGGCAAACAACAGCAACAACACACACACACACACACACACACTCACTCATAACAAATGCAAAGAGCGCGCGCACTTGCCAGCCACAGCCAATAAATTTAAGTTCTTTTCATACTCTGCCCCCAAAAGGTGCAAGGATATAATAATTTTATGTAAATGTATGCAACGGCTTACAAGGAGCGTAGTAAAAATCATCTTAAATAAGCAGCGCCCAAACTCGATTACTAGATGCAAGTTAATCGAATTCCGATGCATGCTGCATGCAGAAAATAAACGATTCTTTGATTAACATTTTAAGGAATCGAAAGAAAGAACAATTAAAAATAAATTTAAAGGAAAAGAAATTAATTTAATGAGTAAATGGCTTAAAGTAGGATTGGATATCTAAGAAGCTTTAAAACTTGGACCATTACTCGTAAACGAAAGGCCAGAATGTTCAAAAACATAGACTGACCAGATGATAATTGTATTGATTCAATAATATTTTTATTTTTAAATTTATCACATATGTAGCCAATTCGGGGTGCAGCCGGAAGCCATCATCGGTCATCAATTGCCATAAGGCCAAATCAGGCCTTTATATTAATGTTGGAGTTAGGGAATTACATTTTTTAACGATCGTCTTTTTTGCCAGCCCGTTTTTGTGCCTGACTACCAATAATATTGCAATGAATAAAAGCTTGAGCGAATAAGTGGCCTCCGATGGATGTTAGGCCAGGAATAAGAAAGATGTTGAAGAATTGCTCCTTGAGTTCGATTTACCGTGAAAGTCAGAATAGAAGTGAGTGAACAAAAACAAGGACGCTAAAGAAGCAACGAGTGGAGAATTCTTCTGTTAATTATCATTGTTCCTTTTGACTTTCATATTTATTTCATGTTTGGTAACAGTGGGCAGAAATACTAAACTAGATAATAAAATAAATATAATTTTTTAACAAAATCGCTTCGCTCACCAACCCTCACCCCTTCATCACCGAAAGAGGCTCAGGGGCCCACTTGAAATTAAATTACTTCTTTATTCTTCTCATACCTCTTCTTTGATGCCTTACACATCTGCGCTCGCTTTCGCTCTTTCATTTCCTCTTCAGTCAAATTCAACTTCTTTCTACCCATTTCGCTAAATTCCTTACTTTATAAAAACATGAGAAAAAAACATGAGAAACAAAAAGCTTCTGCTATACACACAACATATTCTACACTTTCAAAAAGATGAGAAAAACACTTTTTTTTATATATTGTAATAGAGCGATAGTTTACTAAAACCGATTTGTAGCTCCTTTTCGGACTACGACCCAATAACCTTTTTTAACTTCCTTCCGTTGCACATTGTTCCATATCTTTGTAGAAAACTCCTTGTTTTCAAGAATATTTTTATTTTAATTATTTTAAAAAACATAACTGGAGGACAACAGGTCTATAAATAAAATTAAAACGATGGCAACTCTAAAATTGTGACAAGCTGTTGTTAACTCTGATCAACATCCAGCTGTTTACTAACTCAAAAGCCAAAATAACATAAGGCTAAAAATTAAAAAAAAGCAAATAGTTAGGGGATGAAACTTTGATTGTCTGGCAAGCTGTTCTAACTTTGAAATTAAGATTTCATATTCAAGGCAAATATGAAGTTAGTGCACTTTCTAAAAAATTCTTTTCTTAGACTTTTACATAAAATTACGTATGCACAATGGAGCCTTAAGTCGGTTATTCAAGCCAGTGTGATTAGATAAATAACTCATCTTGTGCAAATTTAAAACGTCTTTACCAAATCCATCAAGTTTAGCTTTAGAACAAACATTTCTCGACTTGCATCCAAAAATCTGAAATTTGGCCCATTGTGCGTTGAAAAGAACAACAAGCTTGTAAGCCGAAAATATTTCACTCAAAACGGTTCTATGCTAAGTATTAGATAAAAAAAATGGCGGACGTAAAGTCGGGCGCGGACGACTTTAGGATACCCTGTACCACTAGCTTGTAATAAAGTCCGATTTCTTCACAAAAAAACAAAAACAGAAGAATTTTTAAGCAAAAATTTTTTTTTGACCGATCATTCCAATGGGAGCTATATGATATAGTCAACCGATTTCAATAAAATTTGACACAATGCTTAAATACCTAAAAAAAGATCTGAATGCCAAATTTATTTCAAATATCTTTACAAACAAACAAAACACATCGAATTTTGTATAAAAAACGTGTTTTTGGACCGATTGGTCCTATGGGAGCTATATGGTCTAGTCAAACGATTTGGATTAAATTTAATACAGTGCTTAGGAACTATAAAATACTCACGAATGTCAAATTTGGTCCCAATATCTTAACAAACAAACGAAACACAACAAATTTTGTTAAAAAATCGATTTTTTGGAAGATCGGACCTATGGGAGCTATATGATATAGTCAACCGATTTTGTTCAAATTTAGCACATTGCTTAAGTGGTCTAAAAAATTTCCAAACGCCAAATCTGGTTAGGATATCTTCATTAAAAAACGAAATATAGCGAATTTTTCTTTAAAAAAGTTATTTTGGCCGATCGGTCCTATGGGAGCTATATGATATAGTCAACCGATTTCGATCAAATTTGGTACAGTGATTGGGAACTATAAAACTTTCGAATACCAAATTTGGTTACGATATCTTCATAAACAAACGAATTATTAATCTAAAACGCTTTTTTTTTGTCGAGGTCGTCTCAAACACCCCCATGGGAGCTATATAAAGTATCCCCGATATCAAAAAAATAAAATAAACTTGCCTCCTATTGAATAATATGGGATCTAATGTGAAAGTTTGGTAACTCTAGCTCTTACCATCTCTAAGATCTAGGCGTTCACACGGACGGATGGACAGACGGACATGGGTATATCGACTTCTCTATTCACCCTGATCATATTTTAGGTAACTTTGGGGTGTCTCCGACGTCTCCTTCTATATGTTACATACATTTTCGGCTTGCACAAACTTAATATACCCTTGGTACCATACGGTACAGGGTATAAAAATACCTCAATGCAGTAGCTGACTATAATGTTGCAGACCCTTCAATAAATGCTATATATTTTAATATCATATTATAAAGATTGGTAATAACCAATCATAAAATAAAATAATAAATAAATAATAAAAGCAACTCATAAAATCTTTAGTGCAAGTGTTTTTCAAAGGATTGTAAACCAAAGGCTTTAACTTTTTAATGTACTGAAAATTGCACCCAGTCCGGAAAATTAAAAATATATTTTTTTTCAGAAAATGTGTAGGTTAAAAATAAACTATATATTTTATTTTTTTGAAGAGCCCTTTTACCAACGTAGGCTTTAAAAAATATTGATTCACAAATATTTAGTCACAATTAAATAAAAACGAAAAATACATATTTTTAAATTAAGCCTTTCGGCGTTAAATTTAATAGCTGAAATTAAGCAAAAATAAAAATTATTTTTCCTAATGCTGGCTTAGTTTTCATAAATCACTTGCGTCAGTTTTCAGTTGCCAAGTAATAAATCAATTTTTTTTAATTCATGACAATACGTACAATTGTTGAAAAGTGTGAGATCAACATAGACAAAACTATAAAAAGGATTTCTGAGAGGATTGATGATTTGATTAAATTATAATAATGCATTTTATAAAACTCTTTTATATGACTCTCGAGTCCAATCCCCTCCGAGAGTTCCGGGCCCGGGGGAAAAAGTCCCCAGCCAACTTAGAGTATTTACACATAAAGGGTGATTCATTAAGACCTTTTTTTTCAATAGGGATTTTCGTGTGGATCACGCGTGATCCATGACAGCTGTCAAAGGCAAAGTTGTTCAGTATTCAAATCATCATGGAAAGCCGAATGATATTCCTGCACGTTGCCGTTTTAGTGAATGGGCTCTTGGTAAGATCGATGAAAATCCGTTGTTTTCGATCAAAATTTTGTTCAGTGATGAGGCCCACTTTTGACTCCACGGTTTCGTGAATAAGCAAATTTGGGGAAAAGATCAACCCGAAGAGGTTCACCAGCTGCCATTACATCCCAGAAAAACAACGGTTTGGTGCGGTCTGTGGGCTGGTGGAATCATTGGTCCAACAGGATGGCGCTCCGGTACACATTGCCAATGAAACAACGGCTCTATTGCGAGGTCAATTTGGTGAGCGATTGATTTCACGTACGGGACCCGTACCTTGGCCGCCAAGATCGTGCGATATCACACCGCCCGACTTTTTCTTCGGGGTAACGTAAAGTCAAAAGTTTACGTGGAGAAACCAGCAACGATTGAGGCCTTGGAAGCCAACATTACTCGTGCTATTGGCCAAATACCAGTGGAAATCCTTGAACGAGTCATGGAAAATTGGACCTTCAGGATGGACCATTTAAAACGCAGTTGCGGCCAACATTTGAACTAGATTATTTTTAAAAAATAAATGCCATAAAATATCCTTTCGAAATCATAAATAAAGATCCTTTTCATTCCTTTAAAATTTGGATTTGCCAAATCATTAAAAAAAAAAGGTCTTAATGAATCACCCGTTATACATCGAGATCTCTCCCCTTTTTCATCTAATGTTATATCGATATAGCAAGCAGCATTTGTCTGTGTAACAAGAGTTTATCATTGTATTCCCGAAAATTCTACAGAGTACTTGGAAGTTCATATTTCCCAAGTCGACTAGCAATTTTCTGCAGAAAAGTTTAAGTGCTTTGTGGTTGTGGTCAAATATTGGCGCCCAAATCTACTAACTGGAAACATACGTGATCGAAAACGTACAATAACAACAACAATCAATATTAAGAGCAACCAAAAAAATAAAAAAAATAGCACGGAATTTCAATTCGTTTACTAAAAATGCATAGAGTTTCAATTCAATGCTTTTATGTGCCAGCGTGCATGCAAAATTAATGTATCTAAAGGGTTAACACCCACAGATACACCCACACACACTCACACACACACATTTACTCCTGGGCCAACGTTATGCTTAGTAAACAGCCGAGAAAAGAAAAAAATAAATGCGAAACGAATATTAAGTGCAAATCCAGACTAGAAAATGCAGCACGTCGATTTTCATGGCTGGAGTTATCGATTTGTACTTATGCCGATAGAGTTTTATAGCCGATAACGTCTTTTAGATAAAATGCTAAAAGCATCACGTAATATTTGAGTACCATACATAAAACCAAGACAAACAGTTCCTAAGATAAAGAGGATTCACCTTTGTTGGTCCCAGCATAATAAATCGCAGAAAAATTTTCGTAGCATACAACTTGGCGCCAAATAGCGTAATGTTGCTATAAAACAATCTGGCAACACTTTTTTAACCACCCACCCACCAGCAACACCCTTCGCACTCTGCTTTGCAATTTATCATTGTGTGTAATACAAAACTTGTGCCATTTGTTTTGCCATAATTTACTAAAAAATAAAAAATATAAGGAATCTCTGGAATTCCCAGAGCACACCCTCCTACACGGCCAAGATATAAACAAAAACACTTTTTCACACTTAATTGGCAACACAAAATATAAAGTTACCAAGCGCTATCATAAATATATTTACACTGAACTGGATCCCGAAATGCCAGACTCTCTCAACTCTGGCAAGTTTCATATAAACTTTTCACTTGATTTCAGAAAAAAAATAAAACTGGAGAAAAACAAAACAAATGAAACGAAATAAAACTTGCTTTCGGTAATTTAAAACTAAATATTTAAGCAAGTGCATCTTAAATGGAATTTCAATTTATTTGTCTGATTTTTTTCCGGAGTATCGAAATCATAAACAAGTTGGGTTAGGTCAGTTTTGCATGCCGAAGTGAATTGAAAACGCCGATGGTGAAATGAAATACTTATATAAACAAGAATTCGTTTTTGTACTGCAGCTATTTGGCCAATACCGACTAATTGAATTTCATATGAAATGAGTTACAACTCGTTTATGGCTTTTTAAACTGGTTGATTATGTTTGTGTAGGCTTAATATTTCAACCAGATATGCATAAAGGCGGTTTCTGTTTAAAGTTGCAAGTTTTAACTAAGCGAAAGTCAAGTTTTCTGGTTTTAAATTTTGGTTTTTAATAAACACGCACGAAAACTTTAAGCTGTTTTTTAAGCAAATGCAAGTTTTTAAAACTTGTCCCAAATGTGCGTTCAGTTGCAATGAAGTATGAATTGATTAAATAAATATCTGTAAAATATGGAATTATTTTGCATATCTTATGCTTTAAAATGAACAAGTTTATCATTAACACTTTATTTACAAAGATATTCATTAGCTAACAGGCATGAAGCTTTAAAAATTTTCTTTGAAATGATAAACTTAAAAAAGACAAATTTTCGGTTTTTTTTAATATTGTATTTGGTTTCATATTTTTAGTTGCGTGCATTTAAAGTTTTTAATTCTTAAAAGTCTTCTCCAATTTTATTGTTAAAAAATTATTTTTAGACCACTTGGTAGAAAAATTTAACTAACGCTATATTCTGTTAATATGATCATCTGAAAAATATCTGATTAATTTAGAAACTAAGCAAGGCATAACGGCAGCTCCTAATGATCATTGGGTTACTTCATTTGAAATACCTCACAAAAAATACATATGGTAAGCTCATTATGATTTCGCTTATGGGCCAACATGGTTGGCTTTTTGATTAAAATGTTTGTTTTTTTTAACGACACCTACCTAATCGTTATATCTATGTTGCTTATTATCATCTAAAAATGGTATAATTTTTTAAATAAAACAAATATAGTATGTTTATTAAGTAACAAATTTAGCTTTGTGATAACAAAACCTTAAAATATCCCCTAAAGAATTCTGATGTCCGATGATGTATTTCATATATTTTGATATCGCATAATTCGAATTCGAGGTCATAAAGGCACCAACACAACAGTTTGAGATAACTTTAAAAACAACTCGTTTTGTGGGATCTTTTGAGGTTAAAATAAAAACAAATTTAAAAAGTTTGCATTCTCAAAAAAAATTTTTTCCTGAAACAGATTTCGAGAAATTTAAAAAATTTTGTGAAAATTATATTTCTATTAATTTAACGTTATTAAAAATGTAAAAAAAAAAAAAACTTCATACAGTTTTTCATAGTTCGTAAAGTTCGAAAGTTTACCAACAAATTTATTTGGTCAAAACCGGTCGACTATATCATATAGCATCCAAAGGAAATGGCGTGCAAAATCTGATCTCAATCATATCGAACTTTTATGGGATGAACTGGATTAACGAGTGAGAAAAAAGGGTCCAACTTGAAAAAAATCAGGAAATATAGGATGTAAGTGATTGCAAAAAAAAGATTTCTTCATTATAACAGCATTAATAAGACGATAAATAAGTGCTCAAGGGCTCTCTTTACGTGTCGAAGTCGGGAAGACGTGGGACGTACACCACGAATATTAATATGGTTCCAACTCATAGTTGTCAGACCCATGGTAACGAATGGGCCTATGGGCTGGGACAGCAGAGCATGCCTTGCCACGACCAAAGCAGAAATGCAGAAACTGCAAAGAATGGCCTGCATATGTATGACAGGAGCTATGCGCACCTGCCCTACTGCTGCCTTAGAAATATTAATGAAGATTACACCGCTTCATATCGTGGTCGATATGTGGTGGATAGCCACATGTATAAGAATTGGGAGGTAAGGGGACGATTTTAGCCTCACCAAGAAAGTTTCTGCAGATCTAGCAAAGGATATGCCTATGCTTCTGCAGCCAAGGGATGAGATGCTTGCTGAGTACAGTTCAATCAATATTTTGATACCAAACTCAGCACAAAAGAGGCATGGACCTCTCTTGCGTCATGAAACCACATACAATAAAGTGGTACACAGACGGATCACTGACTGATCAAGGAAGTGGCCTGGGGGTAGTAGTACCCAGGACCAAATTGTATGAACCTCTAGGCAGACACACCAGCATTTTCCAAGCTGACGTCTGTGCTATTGGAAGATGTGCAGAATTCAATCTGCAAAAGAACTACCATGAAAAGGATACTTCCATCCTTTCCGATAGTCAAGCAGCAATAAAGGCATTAAGCAAAGCCAAGATTGTATCAAGGCTGGTCAAAGAAGTGAGTACATTACTGGATAAATTAGGGTCCAGGAATAAGTTCACGATTAGATGGGTTCCAGGGCACAATAATATTTCAGGAAATGAACAAGCAGACAAACTCGCAAGAACCGGTGCAGCAACACCGCTAATCGGTCCTGAACCACACTGTGGGATTGGTAACCACGTGGTACGGGACCTACTGAGAATAGAGGTGAATAAAAAACGACTACTTCACTGGGTGCAGATACCAGCGCCTAAACAATCAAAAACCCTGATCTCTAATAACAACCGAAAGAGGTTTAAAGTCATGATAACTCACGGGAAGAACACCGTGAGAGTCCCGACGGGCCTTTTGACGAAACATTGAAGGCTCCGCAGCCACTTAAACAAAATTGGCATAGCGGATAGTGGACTACGTCGCTTCTGTAGCATGAAGGAAGATACTTTTTTTTTGGTAAAAGAAATCTTAATCTTTACTCAAAAAATTACTATGTTTTCTTAACAGAAAGTTAAATAATTTAATTATATAATAAAGTTTAGTTTCTTAATTGCAAGCTCAATCCAAAATCCAACTAATTTTTCATATTTCCGATCAAACCGACTTGGTGACCCTAATTCAAATATTAATTTTTTTGCTTTTGCCAAAAAAACCAAGTTTGAAACAAAAGTTATCTTCTTTATCTTCTTCTTTTCTTACATAATTAATTGATTGCCATAATTCTTGTTGTTTCCTTTTGGTTCCCCTTATAAGTTATTTAATTATGAAATTATGTCTAAATAATAAACAAAGGAGTTTTTTTATGAATAATCTCATACATTTCCTAATCTTCTGTTGGAAACAATTTTATAAATTCATACATCTTTTAAATTTCTTATAAAAACTGATACCTTTTTAATGATGATAAAAAACATCAATTCTAATCAAATTTACGTTTAAGTTCATTAAAATAAAAATCCAAGAGTTAAACTCAATGAATTCAATTTATAAAGCATTGCTTTAAGTTGTTTCTTTGACGTAACCCTTTTATGACACTCACAAAACTACTCTAATCAAAAAGCTCTCAAAAACGTACTTCAATTAACCAAAGCAAACTTCCATTCAATAAATTTTCCAACACTAGCAAACGTAAATGCATGGCTTCCGTCTATGTATGCAAATAACCAAACTCCAAATAACCAAAATCCCCTGCTTCCCAGCCATTACCAACCAGCATACCTTGAATGAATCCCAGCTAATTGGAAATAACCCTAGAAGCAATTCACAACAAACTATATTATGGCATTGAAAATGCAGACGCATAAATGTCACAAATGCTACAAATTGTAATACCAAATGAACATCAATAAAAGCACTTTATGTCAAAAGTTACTTAAAGGCATACAAACACTCTAACAAACACACACACACGAACACACACACAGCTTATATGGTATATACATAAGTAGATACATTCTTGTCCATTTTGTCCAGGGCGACATTTTGAATGTCCAAACCAAAGGCAAGTCCCACAACATGACTATATCGGAACGCATCGCAAATGGATGGGAACAAACGAACAGACCTAACGAATCGAAATTCAATCAACGATCAATGAATGCACTACCAGGGCTGGGCAAGAGGAGTTCGAGGAGCGGAGCAGCGGTAGTTAAGAGTTGGAACGCTCGAAGGGCTTTGATGGGGCAACACTCACTGCGCGGCATTTAACATTTCCGTTTGCGTGGCTGTGCCAGGCAAGACAGTTTTTTTTCAATACTCTTTTTTTCAAAGTAAAGTACTTCGAGCTAGTCAAAACTAGAGAGTCACTTGTTGGAAATAATCAATTTGAGAGAAAGTGGAATATAAAGAGAGTCGAGGGGGACAGAGATTAATTTAGATTTAGTTTTTTTTTATATATTAAGTATATGTATTTTATATAAAGTTACAATTTGGAATAGGTTCAAAAAGAATTTCTGTATATTATACCGTTTTACGAGAGTCTTCTATCTAATCGATCTCCGAAAATAAGATCAGGGCATACCTCACGAGACCTCAAAAAATAAGTTTATTGAAAAAAATACTTAATGGAAGAAACTTTCAAGGATCGTTAGAAACCTTGTTCTAAAAAGCTTTGTGAAAACTCTCTACCCATAAATACGAATTTTTTCCCAGATGTAACTCTTCGTTAGTTCCAAATAAATTACTAAATATGTATTCACTTACTGCATGTAAGCAGCAAAGAATCGGAACTAGTTCATACAAATTTGGATAGATTTTCGTTTGAAGTTCCGCTCACACTAGTTAATCAAAAAATGTATACATTTGAAAAAAATTAAAATAGAGAATATTTTTTTGTTTTGCTTAGAATTCCAAAATCGTTCTTAAAATTTTTGTATTAGAAACATTGTTTATTACAAATAATTTTAAATTTTTTTTGAACACATTCCAATACACTCATTTAAAACATTTATCTTTGAAAGAAATTTTTTTGAATTATTTATCGATTTAGTAAGATAACAAGAAATATTGGAATTATTAAAAAATAAATTAATTTTTTTTAACTAACACGTTTTCTTAAAAAAAATATAAAATTTGATTTTTTGTAAAGCAAGTAATTTAGGCGTGTTTTAATACGATCGTTACTGGTGATTTTAATAAAAATGTATGCAAAAAATTATAATTAAATTTTATAGTTTTTAAAAGAGCAAAGAAATAATAGAACCTACGCTAAAATTTTACCAAAACATAAAATAGTTTACTTAATCTTAAGCATTAGTTTCGGGATTGAAAAAATTAAAGAAAAAAAGGTGTTTGGATGAAACTACAGATCGCAATATATCATTTATTTTAAAGGACTATACTAAAATGTCAATATTAATTTTTAATAATGAAATAATAGTTAGATATCAACAAGATCTTGCATGTATTCTATTATTTATTGGATAGGTGATACTAAAAATGTGAGATAAAAAAAGATTGTACTAAAATGTCAATATTTTTTTTAATAATGAAATAATAGTTAAGATATCAACGATATCTTGCATGTATTCTATTATTTATTAGATAGGTGATCCTAAAGATGTGAGACAAATAAAAGATTACGTAACAAAAAATACAAAAAGGCATAAAAATAAAGCTTGGGCAGAGCACATAAGCCTTTAAGCCTTTTTTATACTTCCCAAGAAATATTCAAAATTATTGCGCAGTGTATTATGATATTGAGAGAGAATAATCTTTTTGTTATCGTAGTTATCTCAATAGATGATCAACAGATATTATAGATTATACCAAGAAATTGTCATTCCAAAAGAGTTTCTTTTGGTCATCTCTATAGAGATATCCTAATCTATGATAACAAAACTATTCTACTACCTCCAAATCGCAATTGTAACTTAAGAGTATCTAAAGTTCGGCTCTTTGCTTTAGCGCGACTAGTTTTTCTTTCTAGTATTCCCTTTTTAGATTGCGCAAATGCGCATCACATTGCCAGCGGGGGGTGCACCTGGTGGCTGGTGAGGGGCTGCGTGCTTAGCGACTGATGGTTAGGCATCTGTTGGCAACAAAACGCGACATCCTGGCTGGTTGCCGGCGGAAGCCACGCTTAGTGGACGGACCTGCAGACGCACACATACCATATACATGCATACATATATATAGTACAGGCATATATATGGAACGGAACGGCGGATATCACAAATGCAAAAACCACGATTTGCCTCCCAACGGATTTATCCTGGTTATGCAGTGTGCCAGCACTTGGATGACATGAGAGTCTGTTGTTCTTGTGCTTGTTGGTTGGTTGGATATTCTACGCCAGGCACAGTCGTTTAATTCAGTTTTGTTTTATCCTGATGTTGTTGTTGTTGTTTTTGTTGTTGTTGTTGTTGCCTTATTCTGCTCGCTTTGCATAAATGTCTCTCAAATATTTTTATTGCACTTGACGCTGCTGGCGGCGGTTCCGTCATCAGCATCAACATCAGTATCATCACCATCATCATCTACAACAGCATCATCATCATTACCAACATCAACATCAACAACAACAAATAGTTAAGGCAATAACAACACACAGATACACACACACACACACACACGCACACACACAGTGCCAGGGATTGGTAGTTAACACTCACACAACTAATCGGTTTTGCAAATGCAAATTTGCATTTTATATGCTGACAATGAGTGCATTTGCATTGCCCAGCTACAGATAGTTGCTCAGATGTTCAGATACACAGTTATCTAACCGAAGATACATTCACACAGATACACACACCAACGCACACACACACACATAGATACAGTCAGTACTCCTCCGTTGGACACTGTACGTGGTCCACTGCCTTTTAATTTGTTTGCTGGATTTTATAAATGGCTACCAAGCCTGATTAGCTTGCTAGCTGCACATTAAGTAAGTTTATTATGGCCATAGCCATAGCCATGGACATAGAATACGGATTCCCTCAATGCTCGCTCCACTTGGGCAGAGTCCATTGATATATTCAAACCATCTACATAAGTAATTAATTGCATTTCTTTGTCGCCTCTTCTGTTCCAGCTAATATCATTTGCTGATTCTTAACTTCCTGTATTGAGTGCCACTAATTGCAAAATCAGCTTGTCAGCACAGACAGACGGACAGGCGGACAGACAGGCGCCTGCGGGGGAGTTGCCTGTTCCAAAACCGGCCGGCCACATAAATTGTTGCCTCATTTGGTGGCCAATTTGTTGGAGCTGCAAACTCTCCTGAGACATTTTGCCTTTTGCATTTGAAAACAATGCACAATAAATTTTATTGACAATTTGATTGAAATATTTCGCGTAGAATATTTGCTTGGGCCCAACTTTTGTATTGACAGACTGACAATATTTTGCGCATAAATATTTGCAAATGAACACTCTGGAGACTATAAGCCCCCCAACTAAACAAATATAATGAGCCCCACAAACTCTTAAATTCAATTAGTTTTACCAAAATTTAAATAAATTGTTTTATTTTATCATTTACCTGTAACGATTTGTTCAAGCTGCAACGATAAAGAAAACAAAACCAGGGATTAGTAAATGTTTTGTGCACAAAAAAATAAATATAAACAAATAAATTCCAATAAATTGGCAATTTTACGCAATTTCGGATTTTTTTTAAATTCAGAGTAAAAAACGCTTTAGTGATGCAATGTTTTAATGCTCTAGGGAATGGTTTACAATAAATTTAAAGAGTTCTTTTGATGACATTTAAATTTCTTGCCTTTATGTATCTTGCACTTAATTTATTTATATTATTTCTATAAATACTTTAGTTGTCCAATTATGTAAATATGCATATGATGCTAAATAAAAAACACTAATTTTCACCAAAATCTATCCTAAATATGTTTTACTCATTTTTATAGCGAAATGACATAATAAAAGCGAATACAATCTCAAAAATTTTTTCATGGAACGGGTTACGAAATACTTCTCAAAATAAAATTTCCCAAATAAAAAAAACTGTCTACTTAAAACTAAATATTTCTGGTTGTACTGAACTAATTTTATTTATTGATTATTGATTTACTCTTCGATTCAATTTATATTTATATTTTTGTAAAATTTACGGTTTGGTCGTTATTTATACATTCAAAAGAAATTTTTCGTAATTTTTAGCAAAGTTTTGGGAAGAATTAAAAATTTAAAAAAATTTTCGATACACTTTTGCTTATAGCTCATAAAGTTCCATCAATTTCGAAAAAAAATTAGTAGTTGCTTATCGAAATCGGAGGAAAAATATGAAAATAACAGGAATTTTTGTAAAAAGTAACAACATTTTTTTTCCAAATCCTAAAGTTTTAGATGCATAATAGCACAGTACTACAGTGATTTAGCACTTTTCAAGTGACCTAGTGTACGTTGTAGGTCTTGACGAGTACATAACGATAATGTATTCCGAAATTGTCTAACACCCCGAAATTCTCAAGTTATTGCTTGAAAACGGGGTTTCGTGTACTGCGATCACTCCAACAATCACAACGGTATCATTTTTAAACCAATTTACGATTGCTTTACGGGTTTGGAAAGATGAAGATTCAAGCCTTAAGATGATATACATTTATTTATACTTCATACAAAAAAACTACGAGATTTTTTAAAGTTATCTAAGATTTACACTTTTTTTTCCGTTTTTCACACTTTGATGTATTTTTTATATAACATTTTGGTAAAAATCGTTTACTTTTTATATTTGATATTGAAGAAATATTAATGCAAGTAAGAAAAGTCATGGTTTATCAAAATCCGTCAATAATAGTTTAAGTTACGACGCTTATTGTAAACAAGAAAATTAAACTTCAATCGACAAAAAAAAATTTTTTTGAAGGATAATTCGTCGTAAAGCCGATTTGCCAAAAATTGTTTGTTGTGGCAAATCCGTTTTGATTTTTTCTATATGATCAATATACTAGATTTAGCACCAAACATTTTTTGGTCGATCAATCCTATATGATATAGTCAACCGAATTTGATAAAATTTGGTACAGAGCTTGAAAACTCTAAAATGCAACAATGCCAAATTTGGTAAAGATATCCAAATAAACAAACGACTTATTCATCTCAAACTTTTTTTCTGTTATTATGTTTCAAAGTATTGTCCGTCACTTTCCACTACTTTGGCCCATCTTTCAGGCAACAATCGAATCCCGCGTCGGAAAAATTCTTCATCCTTTGATAAGATCCAAGAATCGATCCATTCTTTCACTTTTTCAAAAGAATCGAAGCACTGGCCCGCCAGGCCGTGTGCCATCGACCTAAATAAATGGTAATCAGATGGAGCAACATCTGGAGAGTATGGCGGGTGAGGTAGAATTTCCCATTTCAGTGTTTCGAGGTACGTCTTGACTACTTTCGCCACGTGAGGTCGAGCATTGTCGTGTTGCAAAATTACTTTTTCGTGTCTATCAGCGTATTGCGGCCGTTTTGCTTGTAGACCTAATAATTTAATTTTTGTATCTTTCCTGTTATTTCTACATTTTTCCCACTAATTTTTTTCGTAATCAATTGAGCTTTACTAAAAAAAAAGCTGCAAGGAAAAATTACTTAAAATTTTCTTTTGATACAGAATTTTTTTGAAACCTTTGATAAATAAATAAATTTGACAAATAGATGTTCCGAATAGTCAATGGGTAATTCAATTAAATGCAGTTTAGCAAAAATATATCAAAATCAGTTTGGTACAACGAGAGATATTTGCTTTTAAAAGACACTTTTTTTTAACTTCGAAAAATGTTTTATACGAAATATTTCGAAATGCTTTCCAAGAACTTCATTTTCGGTTTTCTTGAGTATATAAAAGTTCCTTCAAATTATAATCTATTTTTCCAGTTTTCTTAAATCCTTTCGAACTTTTAGACCGGCCAGTGAGGTCAACTGAGTAATATCTTTCTTTATTTGGAGTTTATTGAGTTTCAGAGCTGTCATAAATCAATAATGTTATTAAATTAAAGCTGGACAGCTAATACTTGACTCCTAAATGGAAAATAAAATACTTTTAAAAAACACTAATTAAACTCAGTCATGTTTAAACAAAACAAAAACAATAAACAATAGTTCTAAAAGCGATCGTAAAATTTAAAGCCCTATTAAAGAAATCGATTAACACTTTCTAAGAGCATCAAAATGTAGCTAATGTCGAGTGCAAATTCCAGACACTGTCAGTTGCTTTTAAGATGCCGACACTTCTGGGAGCATGACTCAGTGTTTTTCCTGTCTATGCATTTTCCAATTGAACTCATATCACCCATACGCCACATTGCACATACCAGGTGAATGAAAGCTTCTTATGCTGGCTAACACACACTCACACAAACACTGTCTCATACGGGTCCAATCGCACACACTCGTACACTCAAACACACACATATGCCAGGACAGATGCCAACACAGTGCCGGCAGACACTGATTCAATCCTGGTCAACTTGCATTCAAGATGTCAGCAGAATGAATTTTTTTTTTTTTTTTGGCAGAAATTTGCACTCTATCCCAGCTGTTGCCAAGTGAGTGACGTCTGGGAATTGGTCTGCATCAACTGTGTCCGAAAAACAACAGAAACTATCAAAATAACTGCATAGTTATTTAATTGACGTATTTTGTACTGTTTGTTATGTACTATATGTTCGAATAATATATCGAATAATTCCAAACAAAATAATCTGTCAAGAAGAATATTTATTGCCCTTGCATACTAAAATATTGAATCAAACAAAGTAAATAAAATCTCTGAAAATTAAGAGAATTTTCTCCAGTTTCTTCCTATAAATATCGATTATTTTTTATTACAAATTAATTAATTTTTCACAATATTGTTAGCAAAATACTATCGATCTCTAAAGCGCTTATGGTCAAAATTCCCGACATACCATTACGTAGACATATTTATTTGGCTATTACTGTCGTAGAGTATTTTAACAACAACGTCAACACGTCACCCAACTGCCGTTATCTTTAAGCCCCGTTTTTTGATTTTCATCTTGGCCAAGCAATTGGCTCTTAACAAGTTGTACTTGAACTTGGAGATGGCTTAAAAAGTTTATGTGGCTTGGAATATGCAATGTTGACATTTCCATGTATGCGTATGTTTGTATATAAATGCACGCTTGTACATAAGTGTTTGTATTTGTGTGTGTGCTTTTGACCTTAAACTTGCTTATGGCCAATGTGAAGAGTTAAGAGATGCCACAGCCGCAACATCGTCATCATCATCATCTTTAACATCATCAGCCGGCAGCTGTTGCGCCAAGTCAGCGGCTGTTTGATGAAGACACGCAAAATGCTTGCAAAAAAAAATACAACAAACACGTAGTATACAAAAAATTCCAACACAACTCACGCAAACATTCAAAAGCAAACGTGACGACTTGTTGTTGTAGTTGTTGCAAATTGGTAAGATGTTGCTGTTGTTGTTGTTGTTGGCCGACTGCCTCTTGGTTGTACGTTGATCGGACGCACAAATGACATGAGCAATTAAAAATTTGTTAAATTAATTTCTCATACACATTTGGTTACGTCTTTTGCTTTTCTCAGTTATGAGTGTATCTGCGTGTGTGTGTGCGTGTGCGTATCTGTGTTAGCCCAAGCGAAACCAAGCCGAAAAGCTCCACCCATAGTAATTCATTAGGGAACGACAAGTTCTAGCCAAACCCCACAACATGACGCCTTTTTTTTTGTTTTTTTTTTAACTGAAAGTCGTTTTATGTTGGCCAAACGCGTAAAATGTTTGTACATATATACTCAACATATATATATATATATATATGTATAGTACCATGTGTAGTATGTATCTTTATGGATTTAGTTATGGCGCAGCGCGTGCTTTATTGCTACACTTGACATTATGCGGAAAATTTTAATTTAATAAATTTTTATACCCTTGTGTACTTAGGAGTATGTTGATTCATATGAGCTTTATGGTAGTTAAAAAATCAAGTAAGAAGACCTCATGAATTGAATTGAGTTATCATAGCTAATTGCATTTATTTGACTTTCAAATTAAGCGTATTCCAGGTACATGTCAAAATACATAAATTATGCTGAAAGAACTTTAACTTCAAAGTAAATAACTTTACAATATGATTTAAGTTCTAATAATTTCCCTAATTAGAGTCCTGGGATATTAGAACCTATGAAACTATTATCGTAATTTAAAAAGGGAAATAAAATTAGATTTTAGTTTATTCAAAATATATGGGACAGTGTGTATGTAGCCGGTCGATCGAAGTTGAGATGGTTGGAAGGGGTCGACCATGCTGAGGACTTAAGACGGAGATGTTAGAAAATACAAGCCCCATATCGAGAAAGGAGGTGAAAACTATATTAGGCAAAGACCCAACTTAAGTTGTCGCGCCAATGATGACGACGATATTTTAAATTTTATCTATGAACCCTAAAGTTCTTAAGGGTTTTGGAACTTGTATTCAGATACAACCATGGGCGCGCGCAGGTAGGGGCCTGTAGCGGCATTGGCCCCTATTGGGATTTTTGTTAAGAACCTAAAATTCTTAAATAACCAAACTTTTGATATTTTGGCGTTGAACTTTTTTTTAATATACTTGACTTGCCCCTAGTGGTGAAAAATTCTGCGAGCGCCCTTGGATACAACTCTTAAAACACATAAAAAAAAATTTGTATTGCATATTTGGAGGTAATCTCAGTGACCTATGGTAATTATATTTAATATTATAATACCTACATTATATTTGTTGTTTCAACTTGATCTTCGGTGTTAAAAATTTAACTCTATGGATTAGTCGAGGGTGTCAACACTTCGCAAGAAAGTTTTTCACCAACTGGTTTATCTAGAAGTCAAGTCTATTCCTATCTTTCTTTTCGAGAAACTTTGGGAAGCTGAATAATTTGGATAAACCTTTTTTCTTAATAACTGCAAGAATCAACTTAATAGAGAACGAAAATTGAATTTACTTTTGTACGAATTTCCAGCAAGAAAAGAAAACTAAAAGCAATATACGAACTCTTCCCTCGTGAATACGAACTATCGCCAAAACCTTAGTGTAAGGACATAAAGCCTTTTTAAACTTTTACTTTATGTAAAACTAGTGTGGGATTGGCAGTTGGCAGCTAAGCAGCTGACCATCAAGCTAGGAAGTTGGCAGCTCGGCAGCTGACCGTCAAGTGAGGGAGTTGGCAGGGTTAAAGAAGAATGAGTTGGCAGCACAAAACAGCAGGGCGATAGTTTTAAGAGAGCAGCCTTACTATTAAGACGTAAAATTGTTACGCGGATACAAATAATAAAGTAAAAAGTAAATGAACGATTTTGTAATGAATTATTAATGAAAATAAACAGTTAAATGTGTTATGAAGAAAAAAAGTAAGAAGTGCGCGCTTTTATTTGGACCGATTCGAGCTTTAACAGCTCGAGTCCTACACTAGTGAGCCCGGCAGACGTTGTCCTGCCCAAACTTTTTAAATACTTTTAAAGTGTATAACCATCATAAGATTCTCTAGTTAGCTTATCTTGACAATTACATGATTTTTGGATTAGTTTACTTTCAGTAATCTCTAAAAAGTATGACCAAACTTAAGTATTATTAGAGATGCTCGCATCTCCATAAAAAAATATTATTGACATTAATATTTATACGATACTAACGTCACTCAATTGTTTTTCCTTTCCAGAACTAACACTTAAACGTTATAATATAGTCTTAAAGTTCAAATTGGCTTTTAATTATTACTACGAACTAATACACACAAACACATCGCAATAGGCTTAAAACCTCCGAATTGACAATCTCTAACACACCCAAAAACCAGATTTGAAATTCATCGACGCTTTCAGGAGAACACCCGTAACACGTAAAACTTAAATTTCTTTTATATATTTATATAGTTAATGATCCGCTAGAAAGGGTGTTTTTTTCAAAACATATTCCTCATTTAGGTGGTAAGTTTATATTTCAACAAAAAGTTTGGTTTTTATATAGGGAGATGGTTCTCATTCTCCTGAAATTATTATTTCTTGATTTTTTTTTCATAAAAATCGCAAAACAATTCATATTTTTTGACCTCAAAAAATGGTTTCATAATTTTTATAATTATATTTAAATGGCAATGCTTGTCAGCAAAGTATATGGTTAAAAAAGTAATCAAAAGGCGTCAAATAGATCTCGAAGATTAACAAACAAAATTAGTTTATCACCAAAATAAAGTTTTAATAACTAAGAACTGGAAAGTATATTCCAAGGTACGACAATTTCTTTGTACTGTTGATGGCTTATTATGATGTAACTCAATGAAAATTACATCAAAAGAATGATTAAAAACCATGCAAAATAAAGTGCTTAAAAAGAGTACTGAATTTAAAATTTATTTCTTACAACTTAAAAATCTTACTAAATTGTAATGAGGGCTTGCTAAGTCTGGCTGGATAGAAAGGTGATTGACAAGATTAATAAACCATCTTTATATGGAAGTTATATTCCTAGAATTGACAATAAGCTTAAGTTCAAAATTTTGAATATCTGTTTGGTGAATGCTAGATATAAGATTACAAGGTTTCATCAAGGATCATTCAATATTTGTCCCGAGATGCAAAATATTTTGAATTGAGTCTTAACCCTTAGTGGGCCCAAAAACTTTTGTATAAAATAAGATGCGTTATTCGAATTTGGAAAGAATAAGATTACGCAAACCCAGATGCCATATATTTTGTTTTTTTCAAATTGAAAATTCCTTGTGATTTCCTCTGCTACTCATTCTGTTTAGGTTTTCACTTTTCTATCTATTCGAAAATGAAAATTGAGAAATGTCATATCCTATATCTAGGGCAGTCGAGAGAAAATCCGGGTCCCTCTATTACACACTTCGGACTCGGAAGCAATCCCCCATTTCTCGCGTTATTTCATATTAATACCATGGATTATTCATTAAGTTCTCTATCCGTTTACGTTTACAAAAACAAGTACTTAAATATAAGATCTTACATGCACCAGAGTCCAAGCATGAAGCCAATTAGACTGTAACTCTAAATTTATTATAAATGATGGTATCTTAGGTTTGTCAAATAAATTGAATTGAATTGGCTAAAAGCCATGAAAACAAAAAAAAAAAACAAAATAAACTTAAGCCAAGTGTATATAAACTTCGCTGTTCTTGGTAACTTATTTTATCTTGCATTTACAAATAAAATGCGGGCTGAGCTTAAAAAGCCGCACAAAGACCGTTTGGTCAAGTGATGCTCCTGCTGCTGCTGCTGCTGCTGATGATGTCTCAGATAAAGGCGATTACTGTGGCAGCCCTCGCATAAGTCGACACAAGTTGGCATTGCCATTAACATGGCCATTGCCGTTTCCATTGCCGGTGTGTTGCCATGTTGTAAACATGTGTGCATTGCTCATACGCCACGTACGCCCAGCTTATGGCCAACTCTGAGGTATGCATGTGTTAGTTAGACTCTATGGCAGCTACTGTGGTGGCGGTTAGCCAAGTTTGTCAGAACTTCTGCGAGAGAGAGGCATGTGTAAATGTTGCATGTTTATCTTCATTTGGACGTTGCAGGTTTCAAGTTGCAAGCTGCAAGTTGCTATGTAGTTGTCGTGCCGCAGATTTACTGTAAAGTTTAGACGACTTCAACGTCAACGTCATTGCAAATGGTTTTAGCAACGGATTTGGCGTAGATTGGATTTTCGACTTTTGCGTCAAGTCAAGCACTCTCTTAGTAGTACCAACTGAAACTTGGATAATTTTAAAGTACACACACATACCACATACATACACATACACATATTAGGAGTCACAAGCAGGCAATTCAATTAAAACCCAAACTTGAACTTGGCCAGTGTCGAAGCTAAAAAGGCAACCTCACACATAGTCAGTCGAGTGTTTGTAATTAATTTAGAACTTTCTTAGAATTGCCTTATCTATCTATAGAGTGAGCATTTAATTTAAAACGAATTGTTAATGACTTGTACAAACTTGACAGGAAATTAAAAAACTTGCAAAATTTTTAGTTAAAACACATACACACACACACACACACACACTCAGCACTTTGGCTAAAGAAGCTACAATTAAAAAACCAAAACTAATTGGAGTTAAAGCTTTTTAAGCCATAAACTACCAAGACTTGCCAATCAGCAGTCATCGACAATCCCCAAATTGACGAACTTTTGACATCGCCTCAGTGCAACCGATTTAAGTGATTTGCACGACAACGGACTGCAACACGAAACTTCAGTTTGTGGCAAATCAATTGAATACAACAGCAACCGAAGGGCAAACCACACAGTCATATACTCAATCAGTTATTCACTCATTCAGCCTGATTTGACTTGGCCAACATAAATAATTTGGCAACCAAGGCAAACTGCAGCATTCATTATATTGCCCAGCTTGCGATGACAGTTGGGAAAATTGAACGGCCAACAGATTTCTAGCCGAGGGCGCCTGTTTCCATAGTTCCAGAGCTCCATGCATTTCAAAGAAGACCACGAACCCAAAAAAAAAAAACAATGAGAGCGCCCCCAGTCCAAAGCCAAACAAAGAAGCAGCACAAAACTGGGCAGCTCAGTCTTACCACTTGGCTGCCGCATAGATCACGAAAAACGACGACAGGGAACCGCCATCGCAAAACAAAAAAAAAATCAAATAAAATAAATAAATAAAAAACAAAATCTGTTACGCTAACTTGGCCAAAAAAAAAAAAATCTGGCCAAGTCTGCAGAGCCGAAAGTTGACGTGCCGGCTGACTGACGACTGACATCACCCCGGGCATTGTGTCAGCAACTCCAGCCACAAGGAAATACATATCTCTACATACAAATCAAAAACTGAGAGATAGCGAAAGGGTAGCTCCACTACAAAGAAGTCTACATGAGCTTTAAGTACGGCTTAGAACTACGCGGAGCTTGCAGGATATGAGCTAGTTCAGAGGGGGATATAAAAAAATTTAGAACGGGTTTGAATTTCGTGTAGGCTCAGAGACCTAACTGATTGGAAAGCAGAAGTTTTACATGTATGTAGTTTATTCCTGAATACGTCTAAGCCCAAGGATTCCACAGGATCTCTGGACTCTATGACTACATTTTCATGCTTTTGATGGATTGTAATTTGGCTATTTTTGCAATCAACTTGCTTTTAGTATTGAGCGGTTAACGCAGTTAAGAAGAACATTGGCCATCATCTTTTTTTTCCGTAAAAGGGTTCCTCACAGATAGGTGGGGCACTGCGACCAAAAGGTCTTTTGTATCTTCCGCTTTCCGCATGAATAGCAGAAGGTCTTTTGGTGGTATTGACCTGAGATGAAAGGGACTAATCCGTTCCTTTCCAATGTGATAGACTCTGTCTCATACCAGCGCTGGGCAGTCACAGAGAATATGTCTGGTGGTTTCATCGTCTTCTATACAGAGTCTGCACTCTCAAGAGTCTGATAGGCCAATTTTCTGTAGATGGTATCTAACAGTGTGGTGGCCAGATAGGTAATCTACCAGGTGCTTTAGGTCCGCTCTGCCAAGACCTTTTGTCTAGATCGCATCCAGAGGTTTGACAAGCACTTCTGCTTGACGAAGCCCCGGAAGGAAGAACCATGCGGCCCATTTGTTTATCATGGTTTTGATTGTGGACCAACCAATACCATAAAACGGCGCAGGAGATGCAGTCAGGGTGGAGGCACCCTGTCCTACTAAATCTTCAGCGATCGTGTTACCATCCACTCCTGAGTGTCCAGGCACCCAACATAGCACGACTTTGTTCCGGGCGGTCAGGCTTTGGAGGTAGTTATGGCATTTTTTAACCATCCTGGAGGAGATGATCCAGGATGACAATGCCAATCAGTATGTATTAAAAAAGAGGAAAAATATAAATGTACGCTAAAATAAATGTAAATTGTATAAAGATTTTGTTCAGATCTGGTTTCAGTTTTATTTTTAAAGGGTATTAATTTGTTTGTATAAATGAAAAAGTCTTAGTGGGTGTATCAGTTTAACAGAAACCTCGTCTCTGAGACGCCACTAATTTGAATACCCCTAATGCTTGGTTTTACGATAACTACCTCAAGCAGTTCCCTTAGCCAACTTCTTCATCAACCACAAATACTTTTCACTTCATGTAGTGTATAAAAATTGAAAATAAATAAAAGTGGGCAAAATAATGGCCAAAATTGAAGCTAGTGGGTGCAACCACTGCAGACAAAGATACCTTTGTTTTCGACGCTGTCTAGCAGATGTCATAGGTTGTGGGCCAAAGATTTGGCAATTGTCTCCCGTTGGATAGCCGTTTCTTTTACTACCTATTTATAGGTCAATCGATGCTAAGGTCGTCCCAACAACTTGGCTAGATGCGCGCTGCACTTGGCTCAGTTTGGTCAAAACAAAAACTTTGATTATGCAATCAACGGCTGGGCTCAACTTTTGTTGAGTAACTCGTTTAAAAGCGCTTATAACTTTTTGTAACTAAAACAAAAAATAAAAGCCCAACTAAAAAGCTGGCCAAATGAAAAACACAAAACTCATGAGCGGTGGTCATAAGCGCCTTAAAAAACACAAAACGAGAAGCGCATACCTAACTTGAACTTCAAGCCATTTAAACACCACAAACAAACTAAGCCTAATACAAAAAACTGTAGAAAAGCAAAAAAGACAACAAAAAATGGCGGACGTAAAGTCGGGCGCGGACGACTTTAGGATACCCTGTACCACTAGCTTGTAATAAAGTCCGATTTCTTCACAAAAAACCAAAAACAGAAGAATTTTTAAGCAAAAATTTTTTTTTTGACCGATCGTTCCTATGGGAGCTATATGATATAGTCAACCGATTTCAATAAAATTTGACACAGTGCTTAAATACCTTAAAAAAGATATGAATGCCAAATTTATTTCAAATATCTTTACAAACAAACAAAACACATCGAATTTTGTATAAAAAACGTGTTTTTGGACCGATTGGTCCTATGGGAGCTATATGATCTAGTCAAACGATTTGGATTAAATTTAGTACAGTGCTTAGAAACTATAAAATACTCACGAATGTCAAATTTGGTCCCAATATCTTAACAAACAAACGAAACACAACAAATTTTGTTAAAAAATCGATTTTTTGGAAGATCGGACCTATGGGAGCTATATGATATAGTCAACCGATTTTGTTCAAATTTGGCACATTGCTTAAGTGCTCTAAAAAATTTCCAAACTCCAAATCTGGTTAGGATATCTTTATTAAAAAACGAAATATAGCGAATTTTTCTTTAAAAAAGTTATTTTGGCCGATCGGTCCTATGGGAGCTATATGATATAGTCAACCGATTTCGATCAAATTTGGTACAGTGATTGGGAACTATAAAAAACGTTCGAATACCAAATTTGGTTACGATATCTTCATAAACAAACGAATTATTCATCTAAAACGCTTTTTTTTTTGTCGAGGTCGTCTCAAACACCCCCATGGGAGCTATATAATTTATCCCCGATATCAAAAAAATAAAATAAACTTGCCTCCTATGGAATAATATGGGATCTAATGTGAAAGTTTGGTAACTCTAGCTCTTACCATCTCTGAGATCTAGGCGTTCACACGGACGGACAGACGGACAGACGGACAGACGGACATGGGTATATCGACTTCTCTATCCACCCTGATCATACTTTAGGTAACTTTGGGGTGTCTCCGACGTCTCCTTCTATATGTTACATACATTTTCGGCTTGCACAAACTTAATATACCCTTGGACCATACGGTACAGGGTATAAAAAAGCATTAAAATGGAGGAAAAAAATTGAAAACTTTAAGTTAAGAGCTACACAGAGGAAGCTACACAATTACACAATTAAAACTATGCCAACAAAATAGTTGAAAATTATTTTAACTTATGTGTAAAGCTACAAATGCACAATTGACAATAATTTCTAAATGTTGGCAACAAACATAATCAACATCTGGCAACAACAACAACAAAAACAACAATGCCAGTTGAGTCACATTTAAACCGATTATTAACCACAAAATACTTTTGGTATGGTTGGTTTTTTTTCTTTTTTATTGTGTATGGCAACAATTAAACAATTGCAGCCATATCCAGCTGCAAAGTTTAAGAGTTTTTGACCATTTCTGTCAGATAAGCAAACTTTTGGCTAAGCACAGACATACGCACACAAAAGCGCGAGGGCAGGCTTAAAAGTTAGTAAAATTAAACACTTTTTTGAACAAAAAATATAGGTACAATGGGCTGCAGGGCCGTAGAGAAAATACCCAGGCCCCGGGGAAATCTCTGATCCAGGCCCCTATCAATTTTTCTTAATTCATGAAAAAACGTATAATTGTTGAAAAGTGTGAGATGAGAGAAACAAAAAAGTATGTTAAAAAAACTTCCCGAATGACTCTCGAGTCCGGGACCCACCGAGAGATCCGGGCCCAGGGGAAAAAGTCCCCGATCCCCCCTATCTCGACGGGACTTATGGGCTGATTGCATTCAGGAATCGTCAATTTAATACACCCTTCCCAAATATTTGTATTTTCAACAACTTTGACGTGACGTTTTGAAACGTTAAAAACGATGAGGAAAAATTTGTTGATAATAACCTTGACTTGGAGGGGGTTTTAATATCCAATAACTAACATTAATTTTTAATTTTGGTGTTCTAGGTTTTTATACCCTGTACCAAGGTATATTAAGTTTGTGCAAGCCGAAAATGTATGTAACATATAGAAGGAGACGTCGGAGACGCCCCAAAGTTACCTAAAATATGATCAGGGTGAATAGAGAAGTCGATATACCCATGTCCGTCTGTCCGTCCGTGTGAACGCCTAGATCTCAGAGATGGTAAGAGCTAGAGTTACCAAACTTTCACATTAGATCCCATATTATTCCATAGGAGGCAAGTTTATTTTATTTTTTTGATATCGGGGATAAATTATATAGCTCCCATGGGGGTGTTTGAGAAGACCTCGACAAAAAAAAAGCGGTTTAGATGAATAATTCGTTTGTTTATGAAGATATCGTAACCAAATTTGGTATTCGAAAGTTTTTTATAGTTCCCAATCACTGTACCAAATTTGATCGAGAACGGTTGACTATATCATATAGCTTCCATAGGACCGATCGGCCAAAATAACTTTTTTAAAGAAAAATTCGCTATATTTCGTTTTTTAATAAAGATATCGTAACCAGATTTGGCGTATGGAAATTTTTTAGACCACTTAAGCAATGTGCCAAATTTGAACAAAATCGGTTGACTATATCATATAGCTCCCATAGGTCCGATCTTCCAAAAAATCGATTTTTTAACAAAATTTGTTGTGTTTCGTTTGTTTGTTAAGATATTGGAACCAAATTTGACATTCGTGAGTATTTTATAGTTCCTAAGCACTGTACTAAATTTAATCTAAATCGTTTGACTAGATCATATAGCTCCCATAGGACCAATCGGTCCAAAAACACGTTTTTTATACAAAATTCGATGTGTTTTGTTTGTTTGTAAAGATATTTGAAATAAATTTGGCATTCAGATCTTTTTTAAGGTATTTAAGCACCGTGTCAAATTTTATTGAAATCGGTTGACTATATCATATAGCTCCCATAGGAACGATCGGTCAAAACAAAAAATTTTGCTTAAAAATTCTTCTGTTTTTGGTTTTTTGTGAAGAAATCGGACTTTATTACAAGGTAGTGGTGCAGGGTATCCTAAAGTCGTCCGCGCCCGACTTTACGTACGCCATTTTTTCGCTTACATATGTGCAAATAGAAAAATTTTATCATTGAAGTTTCCACATAATCTTTATACAAAATAAATAAATTTTCATTTATAAAAAGGAAATAAAAAGGAGAAATCACTCAATAAAAAAAAATAATTGTAATTTCAAAATTGTCAAGGAAACCATAAAATTTTTTCCGTAAAGAACTAGACTACCTTGTTGAAAAATATTTCGAAATCTCTCTCAAAATTCTTATCGAGCTATTTTTTACTGATGCGATATCGAAAATACTCTCGCATCTGTTTAATATACACGAGCTCATATTACAATTTATTTTTATATTCCTCTAAGTTTAAACCGTCAAGATAGATCTTTCATTTCAGTTATATCATATCGTATGATATATTATGTGCATTCCTAAAAATTCAATTTGTCTAGGTCTGATATCACATCGAATAACTTATCGAAATAGTCAAAAATAATTTAATTTTCGCATATTTTTACTGGCAAGTTGAATACTAGATCTAATATACCCATAAAATTCTCTTCCAGTGCTGACAGAGCTAATTTCTTAGAAGAAATCTTGCATTTGCGGTAATGAAGTATTGGAAGTTATTTGTGTGAAAAACTTTTATAGTATACCAATTCTGTCTTTTAAAAGAATATTGTAAGTCTGAAAGCGTTTAATATGAATCTAAGAAAAAATGCTCCCAAAGAGAATGCCTTGCACAGTGTTAGAATGTTGATTCTTTATGCAAGATTCAGAATATTTTGCTCTTTGTATCAGAAATATGAAAAACAAAAAATTTTGGAGTAAAATAAATCTTGTTTAGATTAAATTTGTACTAATGATATGCTCTTTTTTCTGAGTGTAGTTTATTTTGATAGAACCAAGTTTGATTCACAGATACAAGTTGCTGTTGACTGTCAGTTTTTGTAAACCAGTTCCTGTCCAAATTAGCTAAGGCTGCGCCATTACTTTTCAGCCTGCCCTCGTATATGTAAGTACATAAAGCACATACAATGAGCCAACAAATTAGGCCCAACTTGTGAAAATAAGCATCAACAGCATTTTCAACAACTACAACAACCAACAATACAATATCAACAACACTTCCTATAATTAACTCCATTGTCAGGCCAAAGCAATTGCTTAAGTTCAAGCATAAGGCCCCGCCAAAGACCACTCGAATCCAAACGAAATCCCCCAAAACATGTCAAATGTCATTTGCCGCTGTCTAAAATCACGATTTGATGAAGTTGTTGCTGTTTTTATTGTTGTTGGAGTTGTTCAATAAACGAAACCAGACTGAGGCCAACGGTTGTCAGTCGCTATCAACGCATTTAAGTCAAATCCAATCCAATCAACATGCTGACGAAAACCAATTAAACCTACAAGCTCAGCCTATACAGACTCCGAGAGAAAAATAGCCCCAAAAAAAGAAAAAATTGCGTGAGTGATAATGTTTGTACAAGTACTTGACAGCATTTGGAACTGATTCAAAGAACTATGTTTGGAACTGAAATAAAGTTGGAGTCGATTTTTATTTCCAGAAAATTATAAAAGACTATGTCTATTTCTTTAACCGCCTTGGAACTTTGAGCGAATCTTCTATTGATCCGATCTTGGAAGCAGGAATTAAAGGCGCATCTGCAGGAATTGTTGGAGTAGTTGCAGTCGTGTATGACATGGATGTGATTCCCGTGATGTGCGATGATGAGGATGGTCCCTGAAAATTTTCGATGTAATTGTTGGTAATCCAAGTTGATGTTTCCAGCGTCATAGCTTGTTCCAAATATATCATGGACCACTCGCTGTTTAATAGGATAGTGACCAAATGCTTCAAGGAACACTTGCCTAATTCTTTCTTTTGGGCAAGTATTATTTTCTGGGCAAACAGGAGGGAGTCCATCAACGTATGTAGACACCGTTTTGCTTCGTACTGTTTCTGCTTCAAGTAGAGAGAGATCAAAATCTCCAATGTCGTAGTCGTATGTAGAAGAAATTCCTTTGTCCAGATTAGTAATATTAGTGAAAGAAGAGACTTTCATATATACACCATATTTTGGCGTGACGTTACTCTTTTTAAAAAGAGAATTGAAACCATTCATTAAAGATGATGTAAAAAGTAGTGTGCTTTATAATTCGACAATATGGAATTTGTTGTTGAATTACTTTGGAGCAAAAGGAAGGTAAAGAAGGAGCAGAAAATGCAAAAAAAAAAACAAAAACTTTTAACCAACTTAAAGCTCTAAAAAAAATTACCGAACAAAAACAATGCTCAAAAACATCGCTCTAAAACAAAACCATAAATAAAATATAATAAATTTACAAAAAGAAAGCTAAACACTCAATCGTTTTAAAATGTGATGTATTATATCATTCCTTGTTCAAACCCGTTGTGAATCATAAGCACAACAATAATTTTGACATCTTAGTTGTAAAAGCTTCTTTTTAAGCTTATCCCTATAAATTGTACAAATAAAATAATACTATATAATTTTTAGACGTAATCGCGGAACCCTCGAAATCATTTAAAATTCTTTTAATTTATATTTTTCAATCGTAGTGATTCCCAAAACAAAAGTCTTTAAAAAAATCGGACTTCCATAAATATAACATTTTTAATCTCATTCATTGCTCAAAGCACTTCCATAATTAATTTGTTTAGAAAATATTGCTTAAATCTTGTCATGAAGTCAACTCTGTTGAAATTCTACAATCAAATTTAAAACTGGCAATTGAGGCATTTGGCTAGAACATATGTCAAAGTTTTTTTTTTTAATTTTGCCCAAAACTGGCCGCAACTGTTGACAAATTGTTGCCAATTTTTTTATACTAGTTCTAACAATTTATTACTTTTTTTTTTTTTTGGCCAATACGTACAGCGTGGTGTCAAATTTTTGAAAGCCTTATTGCAAGCTGTCTGTCTATGGGTCCTTCTATCTGCACGTCTATCGGTCAATGCAGTCGATTTCGCAATCCCAACAAAGAACCTGTCACAACGTGTATCAAAGTATTTGTCACTTTGGCGATTTGAGCTGGCTGGATGTCATACTCATGGTTTTGGCCATTTGTCATTCGGTTCGACGTTTATATCTATGTCTATGTTTTTTTTTCTATATGTATACATTTGTGAGTGTGTGTGTGCACTGTAGGCGCGTGCTCCAAATTGTTGCCAAAATAAAGTCAAAAAACGCCAACTGCAACTGCATTTGCCATTAGCCATTAGTCGCTGACCACGCAAACCGGCTTTATAAAAAATTGTTTAACTGTCGTGGCGCTGCTCCACATTGATATACTCTACTTTACTCTCCCTCGATTCTGATCATTTTGCCCCAAACTTTGACGCCTCCTTTTATCTTTAAAAAAATCGCATAAATCTTTTATATACGTATTATATAAAAAAATATGATTATACGATACTGAATATTAATTTGTTTTCTATTTATTTCTAGAAACTGATTATTAGTATTTCTGGTGTACAGCTGTGTCCCTACTTTGAGAACTGATAACTAGTATTTTTTTAAATGTTTAAAAAAACATTTTTTATTTAAAAAATAAATACGTAAAAACCTAAGTTTCGTAGCAAATGTTTTAAAATAACTCACTAGACGGCAGACGTCATCCTGTCCGAAGTTTTTTAATACTCTTAAAGTGTATAAACATCGTAAGATTCTCTAGTTAGCTTATCTAGAGAATCATAAGATTTTTGGATTAGTTGAATTTCATGACTCTCTAGAAAACATTATGGACGAGCTAAAGTATTCTTAAGACAGCTCGCATCTCTAATAAATTCATTCCCCACAGAAACTACATTTCAACCAATTTGCGACTACGCTTTTGTTTGCACTTAATGTCCAATACCCGGTGTTGAACAATTTTCTACTATGCTATATTCACGATATGCACAAAAATGCGCATATGACACGAACCAATACATCATAATTGGCTTAAAACCTCCCTATTGACAATTTCTAACACACCCAAAAATCATATTTGAAATTCTTCAACGCGTTCATGAGAACACCCGTAACAATGTACACAATGTCACACAAAAAGAAAACAACAAAAAATTTGTCGAAAAATTAAAAAAAATGTAAGGGTGGCAACCCTTATCACTTAAGGTTATGAAAAAAAGATGTTAGACCTACCAATAGGCACACAAAATTTCATGAGAATCGGTACAGCTGATTCGGAGGAGTATTGTTACTAACATTGTGACACGAGAATTTTATATATATGATTTAGGTCAGTTATTTCTTTTAAAACTTTATCATTTGTGTTCAAAAACATATCCACCAATTTCTAAGAAAATCGATAAAAAATCTTGAAAAGAAGTTTTAAATTTTTAATTTAGTTCTTTGGAAGCTCTGAGTAAGGATCAGCTATAAGTTCGCGCGACACTTAACCTCAATTTTAATAGCGAAAAATATGGCTTTAGGTGGGTATAAAAATTTAGTAATAATAAAGCAGAAAACGAAGATAGTATGAGTATGATACGCAAAATGCGCAAATTTTGATATTACAGCATTTTTGAGGCAGCCACAGGGCTGAGAGGGTTTTTAAGAAGGCAGTACGTTGTAGCCTACATACGGGGCCAAAATTTAGCCTCAAACAACTTTCTGTTCTAGCTGCTCTAAGTGCCTCAAATATCGAGTTTAGGGTCCTTAATCAAAAATTAAGACTTACTAAAAAGTTACATATATGGAAGGTTGTCCTGTATGAGCGGTAGTAATATAATGATACAATATTAATATAGCGGAAAAAGAAGATAGTAGTACTTCAAAATTTAGGGTGTTTAATCAAAAATTAAGACTTTCAAAAAAATATTACGTATACGCAAGGTAGACCTAATGGGTGATTCATTAAGACCTTTTTTTCAATAGGGATTTTCGTGTGGATCACGCGTGATCCATGACAGCTGTCAAAAGGCAAAGTTGTTCAGTATTCATTGGCAAATCATCATGGAAAGCCGAATGATCTTCCTGCACGTTGCCGTTTTAGTGAATGGGCTCTTGGTAAGATCGATGAAAATCCGTTGTTTTCGACCAAAACTTTGTTCAGTGATGAGGCCCACTTTTGACTCCACGGTTTCGTGAATAAGCAAAATCGCCGTATTTGGGAGAAGATCAACCCGAAGAAGTTCACCAGCTGCCATTATATCCAAGAAAAACAACGGTTTGGTGCGGTCTGTGGGCTGGTGGCCAATGATTGTCCGTATTTTTTTAAAAATGAGCAAGGTGCGAACGTTACCATCAATGGCGCACGTTATCGGACCATGTTAACGGACTTTTTGCTGTCTGAAATTGTTGCCCGTGATCTCGACGACATTTGGTTCCAACAGGATGACGCTCCGGTTCACATTGCCAATGAAACAATGGCTCTATTGCGAGGTCAATTTGGTGAGAGATTAATTTCACGTACGGGACCCGTACCTTGGCCGCCAAGATCGTGCGATATCACACCGCTCGACTTTTTTCTTTGGGGTTACGTAAAGTCAACAGTTTACGTGGACAAACCAGCAACGATTGAGGCCTTGGAAGCCAACATTACTCGTGCTATTGGCCAAATACCAGTGGAAATGCTTGAACGAGTCATGGAAAATTGGACCTTCAGGATGGACCATTTAAAACGCAGTTGCGGCCAACATTTGAACTAGATTATTTTTAAAAAATAAATGCCATAAAATATCCTTTCGAAATCATAAATAAAGATCCCATCATTCCTTTAAAATTTGGATTTGCCAAATCATTAAAAAAAAAGGTCTTAATGAATCACCCGTTATATGAGCAGGTAACCAAATGAGACAAAAATCTTGTGCAAATGTTATGATCTCGATACGATGTCCACCAAGTTACAATTCCCTACAAGCTTTTTTTTTTGAGATTCAGCCAAACTTATGCCTAAAAGTAAAGAAAATTTATATCTCTCGGATCGGGTTGTAACTTCGCTACAGCTTAGCTGTAGGAAACCATTTTTATAAAATCATTTCAAACAATGAATAAATCAGAATAAGCTCTTTCTATTAAAATTTGCAGACCTACTTACTAAACTCTCTCTTTTAACCGAACTTAAACTGAAAATTTTTTACTCCTAATAAAATCACCAGCTTCCAAATATTTTAAGAAATGGAAGCTGAACACAACTGTTGATTTATATTAGTCGATCACTCGCCTACAATAGATTATTCGATTAACCTTAATTATATAGTATTTATAGAATAACATAACCTTGTACGTCTAATTTCTGCTACCTAAAAATCTGGTAGAAAGCCCAATTGGAGGCCAGCAAACAGTTACAACAACTCAATATATCTTAATTAAAAGATTCGCTTAGCTTGTAAACATTTTTTTTTTTTTAGAAATAATTGCATTTAATTAAGCAAATTCGAATTTCTGGCATGCTGCGTATTTGTTCCGCACATTAAGCTACCAAATTCTTTCATTAAATTTACTTCTGTTGCCAAGACTATTAAAATAATGCATTAACTTTTCGCTGGCAGTGTATATTAAAGCAGCAACATATGCATAAAAAAGAGTTTTACTTAACGTGCAGCTACATCAACAGCTCTTCTAATTAAATTATTTACTTTGCTTTTAATGCATTTTGCAGCAGCCACACAGTGCCCCATAAAAAAACTCGGCTTGGTTTGCTATCGCGCTGGGTTATATATATGTATATGTATATATATATACTATACATGGTCCAGCTAAGCCAGCGGCCATGCTGCTTTGTACATAACATAGCATATAAATATAATGTATATATGTACATACAATTTTTTTTACTTTTTTTTATAGCTGCAAATTTTTTTATTTAATATTTTCTTATGGCAGCGCATATATGATTTATTTCATATATATAAAAATGAAAACTAGTTTTTTAAGCCGTGGGCTGAAAGAGCCGCCGGCCAGTCAGTCAGTAAAAGTGCATGTTACAGGTTGCTGTTGTTGTTATAGTCGTAGTTGTACAATAAAATATAATAAATTTAAAAAAATATAATATACATATAAAAATAAATTGTCAAAAGTTTATTTTTTAATGTAGGCCTTTGAATAATGAAGTTAGCTTATTGTTAATAGCGTCAAATATTAAGCATACGTAATGTATGACATATATATTTTATGTTTTTCTTAGGAGTTTAAGTTCTGATGCGATTTGGTGCTACACTTAAATTTATTAAAACAAACTTTGGAAGCACTTTAAATGAAATTGCTGAGATTTTATAAGCCAACGTTTAAATTGCATTTAAACAAGGGGGGTAAAAACTTGTTGTTGTTTTCCACCGGACAAGCAAAGTTTTTCTGCAATATTAAGCCACAAACAAATACAAATTTTTTTAAATTTTCTGCAAATAACTCAAAAAACTTTAAAACACTTTTTGAGCTGTACATACAGTGAGAGGTAATATTTTTGTGCAATATATATTTCCAGCATTCTTATTTCAAATAAAACTGAAATAAATGAATAAATTAAAAATAGGAAGTGTGTGTACGAGTTGTATTAAATAAATAGTTAAAGCCTTGACGCATGTTTTCAATAAGTTAAGATTTTGCTACTCGATAATTGGAATATAATATATAATGCTGTTATTGGTTCTTGTTTGGTTTTTAATTCAAGTTTTATTATAAACATTTTATTTCTTTTATTTTTTTTTATATTTTCTTTTCTTTTTTATAATTTTTCAGATCTATTTTCACATCAACTACTAAAAACATATTTTGATACATTATATTCCATTATGCATTCTACTACGGAATTGTTTTCCTCTCCTGTAGACCATTATTAAAATAAAAACAAATAATAATAGATAACTAAATTAATTTTTGTATCGGCTTAACGTATATCAGATGAATTTTGGTTTTCTATAAACTTACAGTCTGTTAAGTAAGAGCGTGTACGGCATTATCCGCAGTCGGTAAGGAGTAGATCTCTAAAAATTCGTTTACGAGTAGACATAACCTTTGTCTTTGACGCACTAGTAAAAAAGTTCGATTGGAAGTCAAAACTTTGTCAGAAAAGTACGTTAAGCAGAATGAGTACTGCATATGCAGAACGACTTCGAGGCAGTTTTTCACTGCGCCCATCCAAAAGAACCCAAAATGTCCTATGCAGCGGCGGCAAAATATTTGAAAAAGTCGAAGACTTTTGTCCAGAAGTGGGTGCAACGCTACAAGGAGTCGAAAAACATCGATGACCTTCCCGATCGTGGTTCAACAGGAAGCGTGATTAAGAAGGATGAAAAAATGATCTTGAGTTTGTTTTCGCGGAATCCTGGCTTAAGTTTGCGTGGAGGGCAAGCAAAATTGAAAAAAAAGGGTGTAGATATATCGCACATAACGATTCGAAATTATTTGCAAGCAAATAATTTGAAATGGCGAAGCACATTGAAGAAACCACTGTTGTCCGAAAAACACGTTGAAAACGACTGGCTTGGGCAACAGAAAACGTTGATCGCGATTGGAGCCAGGTACTTTTCTCCGACGAATCTTCTGTTTGGGGTTATTCTATCATACCACGGGCCTGATCTTTGTCTTCAAGTAATTTTGTCCAGCGCACCGTTAAACACCCTATAAAAATTCATCTTTGGGGATGCTTCTCAAAAAGGGTTTCGGCACTTTGCATCTCTTCACAGAGAACCTGAATGCTCCCAGGATGATCGAAATTTATCGAAAAGCTTTATTACCGACTGCCAAAAGTCAATTTATCAACAAAAAAGAAGATTGGATTCTGCAGGAAGATAATGACCCCAAACTCCGCAGTCGTCTCTGTACCGACTGCAAGCGCGAAAAAGGCATCGTCACCTTGGATTGGCCTGCACAGTCCCCTGATGCAAATCCCATCGAAAACTTCTTGGCCGTCATCAAGCAAAAGCTTTGAGGAAGACCCACATTTACTTTGAAACAGCTTTCCCGAGAAAGTCGACGCATTTGGAGAGCGCTTCCCGTCGAATATGCTGAAATTTTGGTGGAAAGTATGCCGCGGTGATCCCAGGTGATTATTGACGCTGGTGGTGACTGGACATGTTATTGATATAATTGCGTCATGCTTCGGAACATGTAGAATAAATTGATGTAAAGAAACTTTTTAAATCAATTTTTTAATAAGCTATGCCGTACACGCTCTTACTTAACAGACTGTATATCTTAAGGAGCTTTTTCAAAATCTTCAAAAGTCTTCAGAATTCAAAAAGTTTGATCGGCAAAATGATTTTATGACACTGGAAGACATGCGCTTCCAAGCGGTTGGAATCGTGCTCGGAATTTTTAAGCAAATATTTTTCTTTTGACCGATCGTTCCTATGGGTTATATGATTAAGTCAACCGATTTCGATCAAATTTGACCCAGTGTATTAACTTTAAAAAAGATCTGATTGCCGAATTTAGTTCAAATATCTTTACAAACAAACGAAACACACCGAATTTTGTATAAAAAATTTCTTTTTTTTACCGATTCCTCCTATGGGAGCTATATGATATAGTCTACCGATTTTAATAAAATTTGGTGCAATGCTTAAGACCTATAAAAAGCTTACAAATGCCAAATTTAATTCAAATATCTTCACAAACAAACGAAACACAACAAATTTTGCTCAAAAATCGACTTTTTGGAAGATCGGCCCTATGGAAATTATATGATATAGTATTCAATTTTGTTCAAATTTGGTACAATGCTTGGGTACTCTGAAAAACTTCTGAATGTCAAATCTGGTTACGATAACTTCATTAAAAAATTAAATATAGCGAATATTGTATAAAAAAAGTTATTTTGGCCGATCGGTCCTATGGGAACTATATGATATAGTCAACCAATTTTGATCAAATTTGGTACAGTGCTGGGGAACTATAAAAAACTTCGAATGCCAAATTTGGCATACCTTCATAAACAAACGAATTTTCTGAGATCTAGGCGTTCAAACGGACGGAAGGACAGACAGACGGAAATGGGTACATCGACTTCTCTAGTCCCCCTGATCATATTTTAGGTATTATTTAAAATTTTGAGGGTATATTTATACATGTTTTGAGAATACACAGTAAAATTTTTGAAATAAAATATTGAATATTTTTGAAATGACACGCGATCTCCGGCGGCGCCAAAAAAAAAGTTCCTCCACTGCTGGAGTGATTGCAGCCTTCTCCGTTGATAAAACCTAAAAAAAAATTCTCGTTAAACTAAAACATATTGTCTGTACAATGAACCTCGGGCGAACAAAAAAATTGAAAATTGACAAAATGGCGGCATGTTGAAAAAAAAGTTAAATTTTTCCCAAAATTTTGGTCGTTTTTGGCCTCCCAAAATTCGATTTTTGATCAGATCAAAAAACTGGAGGTTCATGGTATGGAGAACTATATAGAGGAGATGCAAAAAAAATTTGATAGCGATCGGATCATTTGTCTTCGAGTAATCACTCCAGCAAATTCGAAAAATGCTGTTTCGAGAAAAACGCGTTTAAGGGGCACACCTTGTGTGAATTTTCAAAAAATAAATGTCTGCTTCAATATTTCCATCGACCACATTCAAATGGCGCACCCTGTACATTTTCGGCTTGCACAAACTTAATATACCCTTTGTACCATACGGTACAGGGTATAACAATTAAAAAAAAAATTTTTATTTAAGAAATTTATTTCATTTTTTTATTTATGACGTAAAGCTATTTTTTATATAATTTTTTTTTTTGGTATTGTAGGCGAAAGAATATACTGAATACTGCCGCTTTAATGAGATAAATCAATTTTTGCATTCTTTTGAAATAATATCTTTTAAATTGCATTATGAATAAATAAATGCAACGTTAAAACTTCGAAAAGCTTTTATATAATATGAATAAGTAAATATAATAAATACAAACACAATTTATAAGTACAATTAAACCTTAATTGAAAATTTTTTAAAATTTGTAATTTCCGGCATTAACTTTTCCATATTTCACAAGTGGCTTAAGACAAATCGAAATTTTTGAACATGCCTCACGTTTTCTGTCAAATTGCAAATATTACGAAATTATTTCGATAAATTGTTGCAAACAGTCATGTCAATAACATAATCTCAGAAATTAAATTGACTTGTTTTGTTTGTCAGTCAGTTGTACATTATTTATTTTATTTACTTTGGTTTCAACAAATAATTTCCATGGCAATAAAAAGAGATGAACCTGGCAAAAAACAAAAAAAAAAGTAACTAAAAGTAACTATAAAGTTTGTTTGTTTGAGTTTAAGCTGCAAAACTTTAGGGGGGGAAAAAAAATTGGAAAATTATGTAAAATTGTTTTTGGGAGAGACGACTGCGCTGTAAATCTAAAACGTGCTCAAGTCATTTTTTTGTTGTCCACATTGTGCAGAGATTAAGTTGTCATTGTTGTTGTTGTTATCAATTGGTTTTGTTTTTCTTATTATATCTTTTTTGTTTTGCTGTTGTTTCATCTTGTTGCATCTTTTTCTTAACCAACTTTTTTTTTTCTTTTCTTCATTTTCTTCTATCATTTGTCTAACGCTCTTAATGCGGTCTTTATTATGTCTTTGTTGGGCGCTTTGTTGTTGTATTGATTATTACGTAATTATGCCACCGAGTTGAAGTTTTAGAGTCTCCCCGGTCCACGTTCAAGGCATGCCAGGTGCTGATCTGGGGTCTCTGGTCAAGCGAGAAAATTGTTAACTTTGTTGTTTATTGTTGTTTTGTTGCTTTGTTTTGACCAAGTTACACGAAAACATGTTAACAGCTTTGAATTCTAGCCGATTATTGGTGTATTCTTTTAATTTGGCAGCGAGTTTTCTTTTGCGGCCTGACATAATTGAGCTGTCGGTATCTTGATTTAATTTAGTATAATTTTATATACAATATAAATCAAAACCATCTTACAATGACCCAGTTCTGAGCAGACACAAATTGCCAAGCCCGAGGCAATGCTTTAAGGAATTTAAGACCTGCTATCAAGGGGTTTTTTTTTATTGTATATTTCAGCAATATCCGATTTCAATTTTGAATTCTTAAGTTCTTTAATGGAAGATTTTTGCTAAAACTTCAAATAATTTAAGTATACTTATGACTTAAGTGTCATAAAAATAATATGTAATATTTGTACATAAAAGCCTTAAAACAACAGATGAATAATTCTTCTGGAAGCTTTTCAAGGGGATACTTTTTTGAATATTCGATTTTTTTAATCCAAATTGCCTTTAAAATTTATATTCATTACTCCAATTTACTTTGCACTGCGACGGTCAGAATATAATTCGCTTCTTTTTAGTTCTAGACACTGTTTATGTAGAGGAACTCACCAATTTTTTTTTTTCCTTAAAAGTGTTTCTTACAGAGAGGTAGGGCACTGCGACCAAAAGGTCTTTTGCACCATACCCTTAAGTTAAAGCAAAAGGCTTTCCGCATGAATAGCAGGAGGTCTTTTGTTGGTATTGACCTGAGGTGAAAGGAACTAATTCGTTCCTTTCCCATGTGACAGGCTCTGTCCCATAACACCGCTGTTCTGGTGGTTTCATCGTCTTCTAGACAGAGCCTGCACTCTGAACAGTCCGATAGGTCAATTTTCTATAGATGATATCTAACAGTGTGGTGCCCAGATAGGTAAGCTACCACCACACTGCGCTCTGCCAAAACCTTTTGTGTTGATCACATCGAGAGGTTTGACAAGCACTTTTGCTTGACGAAGCCCCGGAAGGGAGAACCAGTATCTCCTTGGTTCTCCTATAGCCCATTTGTTTATCATGGTTTTGATCGTGGACCAACCAATACCACAAAACGGCGCAGGAGATATTATATAATCAGGGTGCAGACACCCTGTCGTGCTAGATCGTCAGCGTTCGTGTTACCATCCACTCCAGGCACCCAACATAGCACGACTTTGTTCCGGACGGACAGGGCTTGGAGGTAGTTATGGCATTCTTTGACCAACCTGGAGGAGATGCTCCAGGATGACAATGGCCTAATAGCAGATTGGCTATCTGGAAAAATGCATATGTTTGCTACCCTAATTCCCTTTAGAAGGATACTAAGGACGCAGATCTCTATGGCATGAATCTCTGCTTGAAAGACGCTAGCCCAGATGCCTATTGGGGTAGGCAACGATTCCAACACCTTCAGGGCTCAGCTTTGGCTCCATTCGTATACCATTGTTGCTACCGGGTGTTTCTACAGGGGCTGCCATCAGCCCAAGTCTCCCGACTTGGGAAAAGAAATCTAAATTCACCAAAATCATCTTGCTTCATCTTACTACTAAAGCTATACGCTCAAAGCCAGCTCGATTTTTTTATTTTCTTGAGTTCTCGATTTTGAGCTCATTATGAATTTATTTGACAAAGCTTTAATATTATTTTTTTTTTTCAATAAAACACTCGTATTTTCCAGCAGCTTTTATCTTTACTATGTGCAGGAATATAAAAAAATCATTACCATGACCTGGGGCAACAATTTCTGACTATGACTGTATGTGACTCTTTTTCGAATTTTTCCTTCACGTTCTCAATGGGTAAAATATATATATGTATATGTATAGTCTATACGTGCAAGTAAATAATAAAAGAGTTCAGTCGGGGCAACAACAAAAGCAGCAATGCCATCCAGAAACAGAACAACAACGACTCTAACTCCAACTCCAACTCCAACATCGACGACGACGACGACGACGCACTTGCCACTTGCCACATGCAACATGTTATTTAAGCGTAAATCATTTCCTTGCTAAGCGGGCGGCATCCAAAATCCAAATGGGAATTCTCAGCAGCAACTAAGGCAACGACAACAACAACAATTGGAATTTCGATTTTTCACAAGTTCACATGTTTTGGGTGCGTTGCGCCCTGGCCAAGCTGAAGCCAAGCCAAGCCAAGTCGAGCGAAGCGAAACGAAGCTCAACCAACACCAACGCGCGCTGGCATGGTTTGAAGCAACCCGATGAACCACCAGTTCCGCCCACGCCCCCGATATAAGCCGGGTCTGACGTAGTCAGCGCAGACTTTGGCTTCTAGCTGTTTGAAGCATTTCCATTTTCATTTTCACACGCGGTCATTATAGTTGAACCCACTTAAGAAGAGAGTGAGACTTTGACTCCTTTGCTATTTTTCACACAATTTTTGAAATGGTACTAGGAATCTTGGACTTGGACTTGCTCTTGGACTTGGAGTTAAACTCAGTCAGCGACTCGGACCCGGCAAGTGGTGTAGAATGCAAAAAAAAAATTTATATATATACGAAAAACAAAAAAAAACAACAGCAAGCAGCACGCCAAGAATTCGAGTTAAGTAAGGCAAGAAAGGCAAAGTGGCAACCAAGTGGTACGTCTCGGCATGGCATGCCCTCACCTAACCTGGCCTGAACTGGGACTCGGACTGGGTCTGGAGCTAAGTTGTTGGCCCAGGCATGGAGACAAGCGCAACAATCGCAGCAGAAATAAATTAAATTTAACTTGCATTTTTTATTTTCTTATACATACATATACAAATTTTTTTTATTTTTTTTTTTTTTGTTTTTGTTTTTGTTGTTGCATTTTTCTACAACTTGGCACTTGAAATTGTAAGGGCCGTTCTAAGTACTACAATATAAGTATGTGTATCTTGCAGATACTTACTACTTATACTATATATATTTAGTACTAAACTTAGTTGCAGCATGTTTGTCTGCGTTGCCATGACTACACTGAGAAAAAAACTGGACAGCAAATCAAACTAAAATCAAACTGATAGTTACTTTAGGCTAAGTTTTGCAACACTACAATAAGAAAGCCCAGATAAACTCTTTATATCTATTACTTGCCAATTTTTCTATCTCCTGAAATTAAAGTGTTTAAGTTGTTGGCATTTATTCTTTGCCAAAAGGTAACTTAATTAAAAAATTATAACTGCCCGAGCGCAACCTTGACAAAGATCAAAATCCCGTATAAGTATAGGGAGATGTGTCGCTTTAAAAATTGCAATTTTCAGAATAAAAATAAATTCGAATATATCGAAATTACCAACAAACTTTTAAATTGTTCAATATGTCTCAAGATCTAAATACATTATTTAAATTTTATAACAGAAGTTCCAAAAAACGACTAATCAAAAAAAATATCTAGGGTTTCGAACAGTCTCTGAAAACCTATATGTCTTGCTATATTTTAACCCTGTATGAGACGTCAAAGAGACTAATCCAACTTTTTTTCTCTAGGTTAAATATAGATCGCAGCATTTCAGCTATAAGCCCTCAGTTGTACAAAAAAAATATCTATGGTGATTTTGTAAAGAATTTTATTCTTTAAAATGTTTTAAAACAATGAGATATATTTAAAAGTACTGGTTAAATGTTATTTGCAAAAAACCGATTTTTGTGACCTTTGACAGGATCATGATACTCATTGCTACTTTCTAAGTTGATCTTAAAATGTCAAAACCATTATTCATAGCAAGTTTGAACTTATTATCTTTCAATTCCAATGAGTTATGTTTTGTGTCATTTTTCGATGACTGTTTACTATGGCGAAAATGCGAGGTGCCATCACAAAAATAAGCATAACTTCTAAAATAGAACGAGTTACACACTTTTCTATTTTTTCGTGTTTTTCAGTGAATTCCCACGCTTAAATGACAATCACACGTTTCGTGTCAATATCTTTATTCGTTTAGAAGATATGGCTTATCAAAAATAGTCTAAAAATGAAAAACCCAATATTCAGTTATCGATAAATCGATAAATAATCAAAATTTTGCAATAAAATTTGGCGTGGTTACTATTGGCTGGTAACTCTACCAAATATGTAAAAATCATCGAAAACGGAAAAGGTCGGGAAAAAAGTGGCCCGCTTCACTTATTTTTGCCGATATATAATAATATTCAGGTTACTCCCAAAATAAACTGCATGCACTAATCGTAATCATCAATCGTGGCTTGAATCAGAGTTCGTCACAAGGCGTTACAAAGTTAATATTGAACTACCCTGGTGGATCTATTGTACCCCCTTCATAGCTTAGAGCTCTCCCAAAAGTCCTAAGGCGTGCATGTATTGCAGTATTTTGTTTGGACCGGTGGTAGAAGTTACATGCCCAGGAGGTTGTTTCTTTTACCGGCGAGTGCCATACATTCACATAATATATGCGAAGAAGTTTCTTCCTCTAGGCTACAGAAGCGATATAGTCCACAATCCACTATACCAATTTTGTTTAAGTGACTGCGCAGCCTACAATGTCCCGTCAGAAGGCCCGTCATGATTCTCACAGATTTCTTCCCGTGCATTATCATGACTTTGAACTTCTTACGGTTGTAATTGGAGTTCAGGGACTTTGATTGCTTAAGCGCTGGTATCTGCGCCCAGTTTTTTATTCTCCTCTATTCTCAGTAGGCCCCGTACCACGTGGTTACCAATCCCACAGTGTGATTCAGGACCGATTAGCGGTGTTGCTGCACCGGTTCTTGCAAGTTTATCTGCCAGCTCAATTCCAGGAATATGGTTATGTCCTGGAATCCATCTAAATGTCAGCTTATGCCTGGATCCTAAATTATCCAGTGACGTTCTCACTTCTTTAACCAGGCTTGATGCAATCTTGGCTTTGCTTAATGTCTTTATTACTGCTTGACTATCGGAAAGGAAGGAAATATCCTTTTCATGGTAGTTCTTTTGCAGATTGAATTCTACACATATTCCAATAGCACAGACTTCAGCTTGAAAAATGCTGGTGTGTCTGCCTAGAGGTTCATAATACATGGTCCTGGGTTCTACTACCCTCAGCCGAGTTCCTTAATCAGTGAGTTATTAAGATTTCCCGAACTAAATCTTTGTGTCTACAACTACAGCTTCGCTGAAAATTTGATTTATCTTAGGCAATTAGTCTGTTTATTGAGACATTTTCTGTTAAGAGTTTAGGTGGCTCAAGATAAATAAATAAAGTAAATTACTTCAAATTATTAACTAAAATAAGCTTTTGAAAAGATTTTCGTTGACATTATATGCAGGTGAAAAGAGTTCTCTCCAAAAAAATACTTAAATAAAAATAAATAAATAAAATCTGCTGTAATGTATGTCAGAATTTCATGCTGGTGGTTTTTGTTTTTTTTGAAATCTTATCTGACTACTTTATATTTATTTATATGGACTTTTCACCCGCATTTTTTCGCTCAGTGTACACACTTATGTGTGTGCGTGTGTCTGTCTGTTTAGCTCTATGCTTGAGCGCGTTCTTCCATATGCAAATTAAAATTAAAAGCCTTTTTGTACTTCTTAACTTAACTTTTGCTTCGACTGCAGCATTGGCCGCAAAACTGACACAAAAAATAAAGAACCAGAAAGAAGAACTTCACTTGGCGCGTCTTAGAACAGACACTTGGCTGTTGGGCTCCAACACTATACTGACGATGGCCAGTATAAGATTCAGCATGCAACCCCTCTGCTCTTCTATGACTTCTCTATGTTGGAACTTAAGTTGGAACTGCCTGATGATGCCCTGGCAGAGTTGCCTCTGCCTGGCTGGCTGGCTGGCTGGCTGCTTAATACTTTTAATTTTATTTCTTTTTATTTTACAATTTGTTTGCCTTTTTGCGGACTCCGTCGCAACGCTGCCATTCCCTATATGTAGGCTCTGAAGTGTGAAACATGCCTTCAACTTGAACCACACAACACAACTCAGCACAAAATGTTATTGGTTGGTTGTTGGTGTTGTTTGAGGCTTTGAACTTCTTTAAGCGGAAGTTCAAGGCGTTCACTCAATTGTATCGTATAAAATGTTTTATAAACGACGCAAATACATAGATAGACAGACGGACAAGCGAACAATCCTATAGATACAAAAAAAATATATCCAAGAGACATGCAATAATTTCATGTTATTAATAATTCGTTTATTTAACAGTTGCGTTGTTCGGTCATTGGCTTAATTTTGTACAGTGGCGCATTCCTCATCCCCTTACATAGATATCTGCTAGAACCCATTTCTTTTGGACATCGCCACTGCTTTATTGTCTATTATTAAATATTTATTCTAGTACACCTGCGGCTATCGTGTCATTAGCTTTAATAGATGTAATATTTATGCAAATATTTACAAAGCGTTTATATACATCTATGTAGACAATATTAACCAAAATAGATATATAGACAGTTTTTGCCAATCATTTGTCAAAATCGGTTACACAGCCAGCTTCTATATATCAGTTAATTAATGGCAATAATTAAAGTCGGGCAACAATTGAGTGACAGCGCAAGCTCAAGGTTGTAGACCTTTTTGGCTTTTATTTTTTTTATTTTCTTGAGTGCCACGAAATAAGCTTAGAAACAAGCCGATCGAACCAAGCCAATAACCAAAGCAGGGGGAAAAAAATTATCCCAAACATAAATAAAATCAAGAATAAAATCCAAACCAACTGAAATTGACGTAACTTGTTCACATTTATATGGTATAGTATTGGCTAAAGGTATTATTTTTATATATATGTATCACTGGAAGCCACAGCCCAGAGATACCATCAAGCAGCAACACACGCAACATAAGATGTTGCTTGAAGCACCAGCAGACCCACAGCAACAACAACAAGAGCAACAACTATCCGGGGCAAGAACAACCAAAAGCGGCGCGTCAAAATTAATACGTTTTTAAATGCCAAGCGGCGGCAATGATGACGACAACAATGAACCAGCCACAGTGGTTCCTTTAATTAAAACAGGCGACAAAAAATCGAAAATTCTATCTAACATTTAAACATTATGAAAAAATTTCTAAAAATTGTACGGTGTTAATATTTAATTGACGTAATTTATACGATTGTTTGGTTAAAGTTTATTTTTAAATATATTTGCAGATTATTAATGGATTAATATTTAGACCTTGGCTAGACAATAGTAATACGGAGAGTACCTTAATGATTGCAATTATGTTCCTGCATAGGCTTAACTTAACATAACATAAGCGTTACAGAGTGTCTTGCAAGTGGGCATGGCAGATTAACATAAGTAGCGAAGTTTTAACATATGTCTTTTAGAATTAACATTGATGTAATAAACTTGGCATTTTAGGGCTTTTTCAAAGTTTTTATTGATGACAAACACCGTTTACCAGGTCTGAGCTTGAGGTTGCCGCATTTTAAATAGAAAACAACAAAAATTTTAAAATATTTATTTGAAAAAAGCATAAAGTACTCTAAAGAAAACAATTTGGAATTAAATTTTTTCGAATATGCTTCGAATTAATTTCAATTTAATCTTGAAAGTAAAAATCTATTCAAAATATGTTGTCAGAGTGTAAAGCGCTATAAGTTTAAAAACTTAATTTTTAAGAAAAGCAAAAAGAAGGATTCTGTATTGGAACTGAATCTGTCATCTGTTCCTCTTAACTACCTAGCCGCTTAACATAATTTGTCAAAGGAGTTATCTTTGGAAACGTCTTGATCAATTTTAGGTTTTAGTGATATGTAAGTCACTTTAAAATGAATAGTACTTGGTAAAATGCCATAAAACCTACATTTTAATATAAGTAAGTAATTATAATATTTAAGTTAGTTGAGGTATGACCACGGATATCCTCCGAATATCACCATAAATATGTTTTAAATTATGTTCAAGAAACGATGAATATTGGTATAAATTCCAATGGTAAATATTTTCTTATTGTACAATTTGCAGAAAGAAATTTTTATACCCTGTACCGTATGGTCCAAGGGTATATTAAGTTTGTGCAAGCCGAAAATGTATGTAACATATAGAAGGAGACGTCGGAGACACCCCAAAGTTACCTAAAATATGATCAGGGTGAATAGAGAAGTCGATATACCCATGTCCGTCTGTCCGTCTGTCCGTCTGTCCGTCCGTCTGTCCGTCTGTCCGTCCGTCCGTCCGTGTGAACGCCTAGATCTCAGAGATGGTAAGAGCTAGAGTTACCAAACTTTCACATTAGATCCCATATTATTCCATAGGAGGCAAGTTTATTTTATTTTTTTGATATCGGGGATAAATTATATAGCTCCCATGGGGGTGTTTGAGACGACCTCGAAAAAAAAAAGCGTTTTAGATGAATAATTCGTTTGTTTATGAAGATATCGTAACGAAATTTGGCAATCGAAAGTTTTTATAGTTCCCAATCACTGTACCAAATTTGATCAAAATCGGTTGACTATATCATATAGCTCCCATAGGACCGATCGGCCAAAATAACTTTTTTAAAGAAAAATTGGCTATATTTCGTTTTTTAATAAAGATATCCTAACCAGATTTGGCGTTTGGAAATTTTTTAGACCAATTAAGCATTGTGCCAAATTTGAACAAAATCGGTTGACTATATCATATAGCTCCCATAGGTCCGATCTTCCAAAAATCGATTTTTTAACAAAATTTGCTGTGTTTCGTTTGTTTGTTAAGATATTGGGACCAAATTTGACATTCGTGAGTATTTCATAGTTCCTAAGCACTGTACCAAATTTAATCCAAATCGTTTGACTAGATCATATAGCTCCCATAGGACCAATCGGTCCAAAAACACGTTTTTTATACAAAATTCGATGTGTTTTGTTTGTTTGTAAAGATATTTGAAATAACTTTGGCGTTCATATCTTTTTTAAGGTATTTAAGCACCGTGTCAAATTTTATTGAAATCGGTTGACTATATCATATAGCTCCCATAGGAACGATCGGTCAAAAAAAATTTTTGCTTAAAAATTCTTCTGTTTTTGGTTTTTTGTGAAGAAATCGGACTTTATTACAAGCTAGTGGTACAGGGTATCCTAAAGTCGTCCGCGCCCGACTTTACGTCCGCCATTTTTTTAATTGTTTTTATTAACTGTTTGTTTTGCTTGTTTATTTTAATATTTTCGAGATATATTTATCGGTGGACAGTTTTTGGTCACATAACTTTTTTAAAATTACATTTTACTGAATTTATATCATCAGACAAATAAAAAATAAAAGTACATTCAATTATTATTACAACATTAAGTAAATCATGAACGGAAATAACAATATTTGGCACTAAAATTTTAAAGTTACATTTAATTTTAGAATGAAGTCAACTAGTATGTTAATGCTCAAATACAATTTAATAGCTAAAAAATAAATAACCGAAATACAAAAAAAAATTTAGAACTTAAAAAAATCTCTGCAATTATTCCAAATAAAACTGATTTAAACAAAATCGACGACTTTAGGCTACCCTGTACCACTAGCTTGCAATAAAATCCGGTGCATTGCTTAATAACAACAAAGACATTTAATTGCCAAATTAAGTTCCTTCATAAACAACCAAAATTAGACGAATTTTGAACCAAACTTTTTTTACTGATCGTTTCTATGAAATTCGATCAGTAAATTCGATGAAATTCGGTACAACGCTTGCGACCTTTAAAAAACTTCCAAGTACCAAATTTGTTTACGATACCCTCATAAGCAAACGAATCATACCGAATTTTGTCCAAAAATAGATTTTATGGAAGATCAGCCCTATGGGGCCTATATTATATAATCAACCGATTTTGATTAAATGTGGTACATTGCTTGGATACCCCAAAAAAAACTTCTGAATGCCAAATCTAGTAATGATATCTTTATTAAAAAATGGCGGACGTAAAGTCGGGCGCGGACGACTTTAGGATACCCTATACCACTAGCTTGTAATAAAGTCCGATTTCCTCACAAAAAACCAAAAACAGAAGAATTTTAAGCAAAAATTTTTTTTTGACCGATCGTTCCTATGGGAGCTATATGATATAGTCAACCGATTTCAATAAAATTTGACACGGTGCTTAAATACCTTAAAAAAGATATGAACGCCAAAGTTATTTCAAATATCTTTACAAACAAACAAAACACATCGAATTTTGTATAAAAAACGTGTTTTTGGACCGATTGGTCCTATGGGAGCTATATGATCTAGTCAAACGATTTGGATTAAATTTGATACAGTGCTTAGGAACTATAAAATACTCACGAATGTTAAATTTGGTCCCAATATCTTAACAAACAAACGAAACACAACAAATTTTGTTAAAAAATCGATGTTTTGGAAGATCGGACCTATGGGAGCTATATGATATAGTCCACCGATTTTGTTCAAATTTGGCACATTGCTTAAGTGGTCTAAAAAATTTCCAAACGCCAAATCTGGTTAGGATATCTTTATTAAAAAACGAAATATAGCCAATTTTTCTTTAAAAAGTTATTTTGGCCGATCGGTCCTATGGGAGCTATATGATATAGTCAACCGATTTTGATCAAATTTGGTACAGTGATTGGGAACTATAAAAAACTTTCGATTGCCAAATTTCGTTACGATATCTTCATAAACAAACGAATTATTCATCTAAAACGCTTTTTTTTTTCGAGGTCGTCTCAAACACCCCCATGGGAGCTATATAATTTATCCCCGATATCAAAAAAATAAAATAAACTTGCCTCCTATGGAATAATATGGGATCTAATGTGAAAGTTTGGTAACTCTAGATCTTACCATCTCTGAGATCTAGGCGTTCACACGGACGGACGGACGGACGGACGGACAGACGGACAGACGGACGGACGGACAGACGGACAGACGGACAGACGGACATGGGTATATCGACTTCTCTATTCACCCTGATCATATTTTAGGTAACTTTGGGGTGTCTCCGACGTCTCCTTCTATATGTTACATACATTTTCGGCTTGCACAAACTTAATATACCCTTGGACCATACGGTACAGGTATAAAACGAAATATACCGAATTTTGTTTAAAAAAATTATTTTCGGTCGGTCCTATGGGAGCTATATGATATAGTCAACCGATTTTGATCAAATTTGGTACAGTGCTTGGGAACTATAAAAAACTTAAGAATGCCAAAAAGAATTTATCTTCACAAACAAATGAGTTATCCATCTAAAACTTTTTATTTTTTTCGAGGTTGTCTGAAACACACCTATGGGAGCTATATAATTTAATCCCGATATCAACAAAATAATATAGCTTGTCTCCTATGGAATAATATGGGATCTAATGTGAAAGCTTGGTTACTCTAGCTCTAACCATCTCTGAGATCTAGTCGTTGAAACGAACAGACAGATGGAAGGACGGACGGACGGACAGACGGATCATATTTTACATAGGTAACTTTGGGGTATCTCCGACGACTCCTTCCTTTTGTTACATACATTTTCGGCTTGCACAAACTTAATTTACCCTTTGTAGGTTATGGTAGAGGGTATAAAAATCGCATCATAACCTAAACATTAATATAGTAGAGGATTATTATTATTAAGCTAAAAAACTTAGTACTCCTAGCCTTGCTAAAAATTATGCGTGTATTATAAATGTATTTTAATTACATATTAGTAACAAAAGTTAATTGAGAATATATTTATTGGATTCAAACCTCTAAAATAAAATATGCCACGCTATGAGCATAGGCTATTAAAATTTGTTGTTTTATATTATAATTTTATAGCCTCCAAAGTTCAAACCAAAATCAGCCTATAAACATAGACCAATCATTTGTCCCATAAATAATTGCAATGAACCACTGTGCAACGATAAGGCGACTGCGCAGCTTCCTGTAGCGAACCCAAAATCCAAGTCCAAAAAGTCATAAGCACATGCGCGTAATTGTGGCCTGCCCAGCATATATGTATGTATGTATGTACTTATACATGCGTACATGCTTATATAATATTTATGTACATTGGATTTACCATAAGTTCTTAACATTGGCATTGGCATGCTGGCAACTTTATTTTTGGGGCCAATTAAATTGCGTAAGTCTTGAAGATACAGGTAGACGACGACAGACGGTCCATAGCATTAATAAAAAACCATCCAAAAATAACTAATAAAAAAATGGTTAAAATTTGTTTAAAAAAAAGTTTCAGCCGAAACTGAAATGAAAATTGATTTTTAAAAGCCAATTTAACGTGTAATTGAACTGAAGCGCCTATGTGTGTACATAATGTGTATGTGTTAGCCGTGTTAGCCGTGTTAGCCGTGTCAGCCTACATTTTTCATGCCGTAATTAAAAATTAACTTCAATTTAACACTTTGCATAAATTTCAATTTGTAAAATACGCATTTGGAACAACTGCTGTGATTTTAATTAGCTGTTTTACACACCAACACATACTTGTAATAAATAAATAAATGTTTCATGTAAGAAGTTATTTATTTGTGTATATGTATTCGTCTAATTTATGCAGACTGATTTATCGGCATAAATTGCATTTAAATAGCTAAATATTTTAATCTATGGAATAGATTTTTTTAATTTAATAATATATTAAGTCAACTCTAGTTAGCTAGGGATAAATACCTATATATAAAATGGTCGTTCACTAAGTAATTTCGTTTGGTGGCAACAGCTGATTTTATTGAATTTTATCGCAGCCAACTTCACACCTAACCGCTTTACCTTTATATATTTGAACAGCTGATATAGAGGCGTGGATTGATAAGTTTCCGGCCTGGACCATGAGTATGGCGCCTACTGAGATCCTACCTTCGAGGTGGCGTTCTATAGTACCATCCTTAGATAACTTGTATGCTATAGTTTCAGCCCGATCGCCATGTGTAGGTTAAGATTTGAGAGCACCACTGAACAAGACGCCTCTGTGATTTTTCTTGAAAATTTAAGGAAACCACGTCCAAGAAAACATCTTCTACCGCCAATTTGACGTTGTATAAAGCGTAATCCAAGCGAATTTTTGCGTCGATTCGATAACCGTTGACGAAACTTGGGTCTACCACTCACACTCACATGAAACTCAAAGAACAGTCTGAAGCTTACATGTGGATTGGTTAAACAGGATGAACCAACTCTAAAGAACGTCAAAAACGATATTTACCAGCGAACAAGGTTATGGCTACTGTCTTTTGGGATGTTTAAGAGTTTTATTACATACACGATTACTTCTGAAAAGTGTAAAACTAATCACTGGTCAATACTACGCAGACTGTATTGCAACGTTTGAGCCACGAGGTGAAAATTAAACGACCTCATCTGGCGAAGAAAAGAATCTGTATTATCACGATAACGCATCCAGCGCACAAGTCGACCGTGTAGACGGAGGGGTCTACGTCGAGGATTTCGACAGTTAGAATTGCTGCTACGCTCCCTGGACTACTGCAGTGTCTTTCAGGCAGAGGTGACTATTAATCTGTGGTGGCCTTAACATCAATAAAATGGCTTAGAAGTCCGAGATAAGAATATCTGTATATATTGCGGACAATGAAGAAGTAATCGAAGTCTGCTAAATTGATGACTTTGTGTATGGAGTCTGTGAACGACTCAGTCTATAGGAGATGGCATTAGCTAGACTAGCAATTCACCTGCTATGGGTTCAAGGACATCAGGACCTTGGAGGAGATTGCATTGCGGATGAACTGGCTAAAAAAAAAATCTTAAAAGCGTTGTTTTTCTTGATAAGGAGGGCCTGGGTATACCCATCAGTCCAGCCCTCTGTAAGTAACGAAACTTTTTTGCTCTCTGAACAAATATATCGTTGAATTGGATTTGGAATAGTTGTTGTATCTCGCGTGCAAACCTGGCTGACAGTACTGCAGTAAAAGAATCAAAAAACTTATGCAATGTGTAAACGGAGACCAGATGCTCAGTTGTCACTCGAACGCCAATACCAAAATTGCTTTGCAAAATTTCGTTTCGGCAATTTCGAATGCCACGTCCAAGAAGGCCTCTTAGAAGCCGATGTGCGATGAAGAGGAGCTAAAGTCGTTGGATCATGTATCATCACTGCCCAGGACTGGACAGATTAAGATTTAGGTTCCTACACGTCGTACCGTTCATAAGCGATCTATGCAAACGTCTAGGATTAATTTCGAAGCTTGACATATCGGGTTGCCGGCATGGCTTAAACCACTTCGAAGGCCGATAGTCACCAAAAAAAGAAATGTGGTGATGTTGTCTGCTGGGCGGGACCTCAAAGGGCCTATCGTTTATTTAAGTGAGCTGGGATGTTGGTCCCGACAATACCACGATTAATTCTGAAGCTGTACCTTCTAATGCACTCAAACAGAAGAGGCCAGAATTCATCAATAGAAAAGACGTAGTATTCCATCAGGATAGTGCGAGACCTCGAACAAGTTTGATGGCTCGCCAAAAGCTTTTGCATCTTGAATGGGATGTGCTACCACACCCACCATATTCTCCAGACTTAGCACCTTCGGACTACTACTTGTTCCGGTCTCTGCCATATTTTTGGCTGGGTGAACCTTCATCTCAAATCAGTCGTGGAAAACCACTTGGATCAGTTTTTTGCCAGCAAGGATCAAACATTTTATGAGCGTGGAATTAATCTCTTACACAATACAAAAATCGTGTTTTAATTGCACTAAATTGCAAACGAAATTACTTAGTGAACGACCCAATAGTTTATCATTTCCAGCTTTTATCGAAAAAAATTAAATTAAACAACAAAAATTTTAAAACCTTTTAGCTATATCGTCAAAGCTATCAAATTTTCATGTTGCCATTTTTGCATAAAACCCCAAACAAAAAATTTGTAAAACTATTAAGCCAAGCTTTGTGCGTTTTAGTTTCGATGGTTTTTCCCAAAATTCAAAGTCAAAAATGTAAATATAATTTCCATTTGCATTCAAAGCAATAAAAGGTTCATTTTCATTGTATCAGTTGTGATTGCGTGTAATTTAAACAATTTTCAATTAACATAAATCAACGGGTTTTATGCTTAGTTGTAAAGGCATACTCACACAGATACGCACACATACACACATATCGAGAGTCTCCCAGATACACATAGACATATACATGCACACACACACCAACAAAGAGTCAAAGGCAGCCATAATACAATTTGCATAAATTTTGCGCTTTTATGATTAATTCGTTGCCGTTTAATTGCTAAATGCCAGCACACAAAGCACCCACACAAGCATACAATCTAACATACACAGATACTCACAAACACACAGACACACACATGCATTGACAAAAAAAGAAGTAGCTTTACATTAGCAGTTATTTAGTTACTCTATGTAGACGTATTATATACTCTTTATCTAGTTGCGATTGTAAATCAATTAAAGATTTTGGGGCTTAAATATTGGAAAAATATCCTCTACTGCCAATCGAACCTGGGTTCTTAGACGTCGAGTTGTTAAGTGACAGAAGAAAAAAATGCACTTGATCCATATAAGGAGCCCAAAATCATGTTTGTTTATCCTCGCTCTTATAGAATGGGGTCTGGGAAGTAACATTCTCTATGTCACATGTATTAACAGAACTAATAAACCCTTTCTCTTTAAGTAGAGAAGAAATTTAAATATATGAAACGTTCTTTAAACAAAGTAGAAACAAAAAATCAGTTGTAGCTTTTGCAGAATCAGTGCGCCTGAAAGCACTTCACGAGAATATTTGCTTATCATATAAATTCAAGATTCTGTTTATCCTATATTACCTTTCCAGAACTTAGTTTATTATCCAACAAATTGTCCGAAATTTATAAAAGCCCATAAAAAAGGTAGCCAAATTAAGTAAATCGGATATCTCAAATTATTATTTATTACGCAACAAAATGAATTCTAGGCCTGAAAACAATGCATCAGCGTTTTTCCATTGCAGAAGCGGCCAATAACTTACAAAATAAAAAGGTATGCATTTCGGCATTCCCAGGCTATTGACTGAAATTAAGACACTTCTGCCCAAAACTGCGAGGTAGCAGCCTACATTTCTATCAGGGTGATACATATTAAGTACTCTGTTTCTTGAAATAGCAAAGTTAGCATGTAAAAAAAAGTTGTATTTTTTCATTGTGTATCACATGTTTTTTGAGGCGACAAACATTTAAACTTAAGCTTTTATACTTTTAATTGACTTTTATGAAACTTGTCAAAACAAAACGTATTACCATATGACATAATTAGCTAATAGCTGAAGGCACTGGGGCACTGATGCATTCCTGCCCCGTTAAGTAAACCGCTTAATAGTATCTTCGAAAAGATATACAGGGTGGCCATCTGAATGTGGTCAAGGAAATACTGAATGACTTTGACAGATTTCAACCGATTGATGTCGACCAAACACATTTTGGAAAAGTTATTGCAGTCACACTTTTAACCATGAATCGATTCACGCCCAAAGAACGCGCGGAAATAGTGACAATGTTCATTAAATGCAATCGTTCAGTTGTTGCAACACAGCGTGCGTTATCGTCCAGAAAAGCATCGGTTTGGTGCGGTCTGTGCGCTGAAAGTGACACTGATTCGTCGCGTAGCTTCAAATTTCGAGAATCAGCGGGTCTGTAGCGGACCGTCCACCATTCAAATCGGCGCACGTCCTCGGACCGATGCAAACGGACATATTGAAGCTGTCTCAACGGAGTGTTGCCCGAGATCTCGATCGACATTCTGGTCTCGCAACAGGCATGACGCTCCGGTTCTACATTGCGAGGACTGAAACAATGACTCTGATTGCAGAGAGTGCAATTTGGTGAGAGATTAATTTCAAGTACAGGGATCCGCGTATGCTTGGCCGCCAAGATCGTGCGATATCGACAAGGCTCGAGCTTGTTTCTTTGGGGTTACTGTAAAGTCAACAGACTGTACGATTTGGGGGACTGAAAATCCAGCAACGATTGAGCGCCATTGGAAGACCAGACAGTTACTCGTAGCTATTCGCTCAAATACCATGATCGGTACGTGCTTCTGCAACGAGTCATGGAAACTGTCAATGGGATCGGTATCGATGGATGTTGGCACACTCTGTATTACCAGAAATGCGTGACCAACGTTTGAACAGGCTTATTGGTTTCAACAAGACGGCGCGACATGTCACATCGCGAAATCATACGATGAAGCTTCTATGATTCCGTCAAAAGTTCTCAGGACGTGCCAGGTCATCGAAAAGGGGGATCTTGACTGAGCCACCCGAGATCGCCCAGATTTATACGGCACCGGACTTTTTTACTCTGGGGATTTCTTGAAAAGCAAATGTATGCCAGCAATCCGTAAGACTTTAGACGAGCTTGTACAATATTCATTATGCCGAAATCACTGCGATATCACCTGAGACGCTGACAAATGTCATTGAAAATGCCAGAAATAGAGCTCATTTTGTATCCGCAATAAATGAGGTCATTTGATTGACGATGTTTCTGGCAACTGAACGGAAAAAACTGTAAAGCTTACCAATTTTATGACAATAAATAGCTTTTCAATATCGCTTGCGCACCGTTCAAGTTATTCAACCACTTGCATCGTACCACATTCGAAATGGCGCACCTGTACAAATGAAATGGTATAGCCCTAAAAAGCCTAATTGTATTACAATATTTGCAGAAAAGCATTTGTATCAAAAAAGAAAGAAAGAGTAAAAGCTATAAAAACATTAATATAATTTTTAATTTACATAATCCCGAATTATTTATAATATAAACTTGCCACAAAATTGATGTCATATTTTCTATGATTCCCATACTACCAGAAAATCAGAGTTGTATTTAAGCTTGAGTTCTCCTTTATATGCATATCAAAGAAAAAACATAGCTTCAAGTTATTTTTAAGCGAAATAATATAAAGTATAAATAAAATTTAAGCTAAGCATCAAAACCAACATCTAAAATTTTGTGCTTAGAATTTTCTTTAAGTGTTAGAAGATTTTATACTAATTATATTAATTGGGTGCACTTTTGCCCATTTTATGTATATTTTTACAACCCCTAAATCTAGTTAAATATAATGTCCTTAACATTTAGAAAACTCTTTCTCTTTTAAAGGGTATATAAACACGCAATGCGCATTTTACAAAATCTGTATGTGTGTGCGTTATATATTTGGGATGCAAAAATTCACTCGATTTGCTTTAGAATTGGAGTTTTGTTGTTGTTGCTGTTTTTGTTGTTTATGCTATTGTTGTTGTTGTTGTGGCAGCAACAAAATAGTAGACGCGCATTTATGCAAATTTTGCACGCTTGTTAACATTTATTGCCGTTGGCTCCCAAGCAAAGTCGTCTTTTTTTTACATATATGTATAGATATATATATATATATATAGTGTAAATGTATATGTGTAAATGTGTGTGAGCTTGTAATATTTAGACAGAGGGCTAGGGTCTAGACCAGACACGTGTAAAATGCGACAACCCATTTTATATAGGGTGTTTTTTTTTTAAATACTAATTGGTTTTACAAAACTTTATTGCTAATAATAAAAATTTACTTAAGGCAACCAACCAGTATAACATTAAGGGGTTACGCCAGCTTTGAACTTTTGGAAAATTGTACCATATAGTCTTAAGAATACACGAAGTATATTATATGGTGTCGTGCTCGAAAACTTTAAACTGGTTTTTCTCGAAACGATGTTTTTTAAAACGGTGCGCCGTGCTACTCCTACAACTCTAGACCGATTTGAATGTTTTTTAAACCAAAATTTTCGTAAGTCTTTTAGCTTATGCGTCACGTAGCACTTTCACGTTAGAAGGAATACTTATTTTTATAACAATTAGAACAATCAGAAACATAGATGAAAACGTGATTTTTTGCGGAATCCTTCGCAGTTTTCAGACAAGTCAGAATTTTAACTAAATCCTATGGCTAATTCCCTATTTATAATAAAAAAAATTTAGTTCAATCAGACGAAAATTGTGCCCACTACACTGCGTACCAGTTGTACTTGATCTGTTGTTTTCCATTAAAATATTTGATAAATTTTTAATAAACACCCTAATGTATACTTATTGAAGCAATTATTATGAATTTGCTCAACATACGAGGGTGGATTGATAAGTTTCCGGCCTGACCAAGAGATGGCGCCACTAGGCCTACCTTGAGGTGGCGTTCTATAGTACCATCCTTAGATAGTTTGTAGCTATAGTTTCAGCCCGATCGCCATGTTAGTTTAGATTTGAGAGCACACTGAACAAGACGCCTCAGTGTTTTTCTTGAAAATTGAAATTCGAAAAACATTTCTACCGCCAATTTGACGTTGTATAAGCGTAATCCAAGCAAATTTTTTGCGTCGATTCATAACCGTTGACGAAACTTGGGTCCACCACTACACTCCTGAAACCAAAGAACAGTCTAAACAGTGGATTGGACCAGGGGAACCAACTCCAAAGAAGGCAAAAACAATTTTTTTAGCGAACAAGGTTATGGCTACTGTTTTTTGGGATGTAAGTGGTATTATATACATTGATTACCTTGAAAAGGGTAAAACTATCACTGGTCAATACTACGCAGACTTATTGCAACGATTGAGCCACGAGGTGAAAATTAAACGACCTCATCTGGCGAAGAAAAGAATCTTGTTTCATCACGATAACGCACCAGCGCACAAGTTAATCGTTGCGATGGCTAAAATCAAAGATCTGAAGTTTGAATTGATGTGATGCCGCACCCTCCCTACTCTCCAGACCTAGCCCCGAGTGACTATTATCTGTTTCCTAACCTCAAAAAATGGCTTGGCGGTAAGAGATTTGCGGACAATGAAGAAGTAATCGAAGCTGTAAATGGGTATTTTGAGGAGCTTGACGAATCAGTCTATAGAGATGGCATTACTGGACTAGAACACCGCTATGAGAAATGTATCAGCCTTGGAGGAGATTATGTTGAGAAATAAAAAAAATTCTTAAAAACGTTGTTTTTCTTGGTCAGGCCGGAAACTTATCAATCCACCCTCGTACTTCGGTTTTCATTTAAAAAAAACCCTAATATATGCATTGATTTTTGGTCGTGTAGGTGTCCTAACCTCTTAATCCTTCATTTTTAAATAGCGAATAAAATTTCTCCCTATGACCCTATGTTGTTTTAGAAAATGATCAAAATAAAAAAATTCTTAAATTAATTCTGTAATCGGCTCCAAGTGTAGATTGTGTCTCTGTTAGTCTTCTGCTTGACAATGAGGTCTTTTTAAATGTTTATTGGATTTTTTGTATGCCTATAAGTTCCGAAAATGATTACCAATTTCGAAAAAAATTGAAAGTAAGCCAAAAAAGTTAAAGCATATGAGGTAACTAAATTTAATATGTTTAGGCGTGTTCGAAAAAACATGGTAAACCCATTACGGGAGGAGAGGGTGTCACATAGATAAAATTTTGATAGGCAGTTTTATAGGCCTATGAATATTCCTTACAAAATTCGTGATTAGTGATAGTAGGTAATTGTAGATCACTAGAACTATTCTTATATTTATGCTCTGTTAAATTAGAAAACAAAATATTATACGGTGAAGCATAAAAAAAATTCACCAACTGTATTTATGGAACACTTTGAAAGCAGCTTTTCAGTCAACCTGCTTCGCTTTTGTTTATAACACAAGTTCAAAAAAACATCTTCAAAAAAGCACCCTATACCTTAAAGATTTTAACTATAATGATGCAGCTAATGAAGCATAGCTACTACAATAGAAACCTCATTAAAAACACCCTATACCGAAAAGATGAACAAATGGCACATTTAGGCAGCAAAAGACCTTTTGTTGTGCAGATTTTACGTATACGTAATATCAAAACATCTCAATTTTATTTAGCATAAAGATAAACAAGCTTAGAGCTAAAATTAATTTTAATTGATTTATATACAATATTATCCGGTTTATATTTTTAGCACATTTTCACACATTTTGTGGTATTTGAATAATGCAGAGCACGTTGTATTTTTATGTATGGGAATTTACCAGAACGGACTTTAAAATAGTTAAAATATTTCAGTTTCCGTGGTGGGAGGAAGTTTTGCAGTTGGGTGCCCCACCTTGTGGCACTTTGTCGTTTAGCTTAATGGGCTTTATGTGTTACAGACGTGTACATATATACAGTAGAGTAATACATATCTGCAGGCTAATTAAATTATTGATAGGCGTTGCTCATTAAACGATATGCAATAAACGATAACAAGCAATTTAATGCTATTTAATTTAATTGAATTTCACAAATGAATTGGCCGAGAGTAAGACAAAACTTCGAACTGATTAATTTTCAGCTCGGGGCAGAAGCAATTAATAAAGTTAAATAGGTGTGTAATGACATAAATTTATAGTTCATGTAGGATGCTAAATTATGTTTCTTGTAAAGGGATTTTGTCAAATTCGATGGAAAAGTAGTTTAACATATTAATTTGAATTTAAATGTGTGAACTAGTCAATATATTTCTTTTATATAAATTATTTTGAAAATAAATAATTAAGGCATTTAGACTCAAAAAAAACAAATAAAATATTCATTCAGAGCCGTTTCGCATTTTCTTTTTTAAATAATAAATAAGCTCATCCTATAATAGAACATTTTTGTCAAGTTCGTATATCACAAGGAACTATTTTTATATATTAAAAAATTAATAAATATTTAAATACCCAATCATAAAAAAAAACTTTACGAAAATTATTTTCCAGTGGAAATTTTTTTAAAATATTAATTCAAAAGACCTTAGTTCCCAAATTTTGAATGCAAATTGTCTGCCCTCAAAATCCTAGTTGTATAATTATAATAAATAAATGATTTATAACTTTAATGTTAAAGGTTTAATGTTAAATATGAGCAGGCAACTTTATAGGTCTATAAAGTAGATTTATGGTCATTTGCAACAAAAGAAAAATGTTACTATAAAAATAAAAAATATGTCATAATTTATGTTATAAATAATAAATCACTAGCCTTCAAAAGTTATTAAACTAAAGCTCACATTTGTGCTTAAAATATTAAGAGAAATTTAGTTTCAAACGAAAAGTATATGTAACTAAAATTAATATTTTTCTTGAGGTGAATATAAATTATTAAAAAAATGTATAATAAAATGTTACGCAGAAAAATTTGAGTAACGTCACGCTATGTAACATCATACCAGATACTATATGGCTTATAAAAATGAGAATATAGTTTTTAATTTAATATACAAAATGGCTTGTCCAATGCGAACAAATATATTTTTTGATTTCGGTGTTAAATTATATAGCTCCCATAGGGGTGTTTCAGACGAACTCGAAAAAAAAAAGTTTTACATGAATAATTCGTTTGTTTGTTGGCATTTGAAAGTTTTTTATAGTTCCCAAGCATTGTACCAAATTTGATCGAAATCAGTTGACTATATCATATACAGGGTGCGCCATTTGAATGTGGTCGATGGAAATATTGAAGCAGACACCGGCCCAAACAGTCACTTTCTGATCATGCAGTGGAGTTTGATGGATACTATGAGATTTTTCTTTTTCCCAAATGCGACAGTTTTGTTTATTTTCAGTGCCAGATAGCGTGAAATGGGCCTCATCAGTCATTAAAATTCGCTCCCAAAATCGGGCTCCGATTCACTCACTCGAATAACGTTATTTCCGCGCGTTCTTTGGGCGTGAATCGATTCATGGTTAAAATTGTAATGCAATAACCTTTCCAAAATGTGTTCGACGACGTCAATCGGTTGAAATCTGTTAAAGTTATTCAATATTTCCATCGACCACATTCAAATGGCGAACCCTGTATTATTATATCATATTTTATACATAAAAAAATCGATTTTTGAACAAAATTTGATGTGTTTTGTTTGTTTATGAAGATTGTAGCACTTGTAAGTTTTTTATTGGTCTTAAGCATTGTAAAAAATTTTATTAAGATCAGTGGACTATATCATATAACTCCCATAGGAACCAACGGTCAAAAAAAAAAAGTTTGCTTAAAAACTCTTCTGTTTTTGGTTTTTTATGAAGGATCCGGATTTTATTGCAAGCTAGTGGTACAGGGTATCCCAAAGTCGTCCGCGCCCGACTTTACGTTCGCAATTTTTTTTTATTGATAAGAACGAATGTTGCCATTTTTTACTAAACGTAACGTAACGCCATAATGGAAGCGCGCATATTCTTGATCTGCATATGCTCGTCTATCTGTTTGTCTGTTTTTAAGTAGGAAATCATTCCGGAGACTTTTTTTTTGGATTCATTTCAATACTTTGTCCCTGTTCACACTGAATTTTGTAGCTAATCTACAAAAATCACGCTGTCAACATTTGATAACTTATTCTCAAATTTTACAGGGTGCCACAGAAAACCAATTCGATTTCAATTCCAATTCTTGGTGCCACAAACATGGCTAACAAGGGTTTTAAAAATCCAATTCGATTCAATTTCGATACAATTCCAATTCTTGGTGCCACATACATGACTATGAGCGGTTTTAAAACCGTTCTTAGCCATGTCTGTGGTACCAAGAATTGCAATTGTATCGAAATTGAATCGAATTGGTTTTCTGTGGTACCCCTGTTAATTTCTTCTAAACATTGCAACATTCTTTGGCTTGGTTTCAGGAGAAAATAAGCTAGTGCCGCCCAGATTTCTAGAATTATGTCACATAATAAAAGGTATATAAATACTTATTTCTTTTTGGGTATACATATGTCGACACTGTGGAAATAAAGAAGGTTACAGGGAATAATGGAGATGTTTTCTTAAAACCAATTTTTTTCAATACCTACGTATTAACTATTTCTAGAGCTTCTGTTTTAAATTTAAGAAAAACAATATTCATTTTAAATTTTAAAAGTGTTTAAATCGTAAAATATAAAATAAAGAATCAAGACTGATAGACTGCATTGGAATTGTGGTACCCACCCTTTGATCCACATAATTCTTTCGCTGCCAGCTGAATTTGAGAGATTAAAATACTTCCGAATAAGTATGCCTCTAAAATTAAATGTTATTCATATCACGCTATATGGTTTTTGCTCTTTTCCGTATAAATATCCAAGACGACTTGTATAATTCCGCATTTTCCCACTAGTTTTGATGCGCGCCACATTTACGCATTTCTATGAGCGAACACAATAACAATGGCAGCCGCCATCTTTAACAGCTCATTAAACAGTGCCTCAAATTTGTATGTCATTATGTTTGTTCACTCAGCAGATATAGACAGACATATGTGTAACGTCGCACATTATCGTAACTTATTTGTGTCAAACTGAGCAACTTTCTTTCTTAAAGAGCATTTCTTTCTCTATGTTTATGTTGCAAATGTTAATCGAGGAAAATGTCGCACACATTAACTCACCTGTGATTAATGCAAATCCGTCTGTTTCAGCAGCAAAAAAAAATATGTGAAGATTGAGTGCAAATTTTTCGGCAGCTGTCAGTTCCTGCGGCGCTTACACTGAAACTTCTTCTTCGGTACGAGACGATGTCTTCTTCGAGGGGAAATGTTTTGTGTGGCAGCAGCGTCACTGTGGAGGGGGGTTAAGAGCATGGACAGTTGCCGCCAGTTGCCATAAATTACAATCAATAATGTAAAGCGCCGTTAGAGCAGAGACAAAGGCACAAATCAAATACACTTGAAAAAAAGCACATAAAATTTTGAGTATAACCAAAAAACGCACGAAACACAAAATAAAATACTTAGGCACAAAAAACGATCACAAATAAAAACTAAAACTGAAAAGTAAATTATGATATTTGCCAAAAATAACACTTTGTTTTCTTTTTCAAGAGCTCTCTGTACGGAACGCGTTTTTCTTTTAAAATTATGCTGTAAAATAAAAAAAAAAAAAAGTGGAAAAAAATAAATTATTATGGTGAAGAAATTTAACAAAAGCGAGTGCGACAAAAGTTAAGCAAATAATCATTAAAAGAAAAGTCTTTCACGATTTTAATATAATATATAAAGCGAAAAAAAATTTATAATATTTTACATTTTTTTAATGGCATAGAATTTGCATTGCAATTGTGCAGCGTAAGAAAAATGTCCAAAAGGAAAACTGGAAACTACGGTTTGCCGGGCACTGCCTGCATTTTCTTTTTATTTATGTGGGTGCAGTGTATGTGTCCCTGTGTGTGTGTGTGTGTGTGTTGCTGTATGTGAATTTTGGGGCTGGTTACATGGTGAGGCTAACAAAACTGTCTCAAGTTAATCGCTTTTATTTATTTTAGTACCCGCTCTTTGCGCTGTGTGCATAAAAAAGCAAGTGAAAAACTTAACTGCAACCGGTTTTTCCACACACACACACACACACACATTGACACCAAGTCAAGCTCTGCTCTGCGCGCTTTTAACTATTTTCTTCTTTTAATAAAAGATTTTTGTTGTTGCAACTGCAGCAACTTCTGCTGCTGCTGCCGCTTCTGTTGCAGCGGCAACCGTTGCAGAATTTATGAAAATCATAAAACAAAAGCGAATTTAGTGTAGACTGTGCATGAAGGCATGTGCATATGCCCCTGTGTTTGTGCGCCTCTATGTGTGTGTGTGCAGCGCAGTCAAGCAACTGTAGCAGCAGCAACAACAATAACAACACAAACGCAACAGATAGAAACTGAGACAGAAAGCAGACCAACTTATGCTAGGTTTACACTGCGACACGCTACCGAAGAACTAAGCGTCATAAGTCAATGTAAACGGTCAAAGCATTTTAGAGGTCTGAATGCATCCATATGACTGATCATGATCATATGCCTGAATCGTGCATAATAAAAACAAATGCTTTTTTTAAAATTGTATCAACTAGTGTACCCATTCAACTACAATATTGTGATAAGCAGCTTGCTGACAAGTGATCAAAAAAGAGATTTCGATTACATTTAAATTAATAAACTTTTGAAAGCAAGAGAACAATGAAAGGTAGAATATAGAAAATAAATACTACAGATAATACATTAAGCATGAGTAAGTAAGATAGCTAATCTTAATCCTTCTCCTCGTGGAATATAGAGCCTACATACTTCTATTATTTCATTGTGACTGTACTTATAAAATGCCCCAAATTGATCTTGAATGATCTTCTGCTTACTGCGTGAAGATTTAAGATCTTTATCGTTAACTATAAGACAAGAGATGCTTTAAAATTCAAGCAGTAGAAACATTTTTTTTTTATTTTATTTGCAATCTGTCATATGAGACAATCAGCAAATTTTATAAGTAAAATCAAACAAATGACAGGATTGAATGTGCTCCAATGAGTCCATTCCATAGAGAATACAACAAAACTATTTGCTAAAGATTATTATATTATTATGCAAATCTATCTGGAAGATCCAGAATGTGAAATCTTTTCAGACGTCTAACATCCAAGCTATTATCCAGTAAGTTAAGAGCCAACGAATTTCCATGGTTTGACAGTCTCTCCAAATATCTTAACGATGATTTGCTTATTTCATCTTTGACAAAAGGAGCATTCAAATCTTTGTGAATTTCGTTGTTGGTTACGTACCAAGGAGCGCCTGCAATGTTTCTTAGAGTTATAGATTAATATCTTTGCAGGATTTCGATATTTGAGTTGCTAGTAGAAACATAATCTTTAATTAAAATTATGTTTCGCATACATTCAAAAAATAAGACAGCCGTCGCACTTTATTGCAATTTTCATATTCATATAAAAAATCTCTACGCAAGAAAACCAAAATGAATTTTTTGTTTTGAACTGTTTTTTTAAATGCTTTTGTGAGCATCTGGGCATAATTCCAAGTTGAGTTACAAGAAAATATAAATTTTTAACTGACTTTTAGCTATTAGGGTTTCAAAACTGTGCTGTGGATTTTACTACATGCGAAATTCAAGTTTTGCAAGCATGAGGTTGGACTTAAAGTTGACTGCTTTTTGCTTAAATTCAATAAATCAGCTTGTGGACTGGAGACTAATTGTATTATTTATGGTATCTGCAACTTGAGGAAAAAAAAGGGAGCTGCAACTATTGCTGGACAGCAAAGACTATAAAAATCTTTATCTTTATAAGTGTAAAAGTATTTGCGAGCAGTTTTTTCGCTTTCAGAAAGTTGAGATATTGTTTAATTTGGTGTTTAATTCTTAATGACATTAAGCATATGAACAGTTTTTTTAAATATACGCAATTTGCCAAAAAGTTCATGAAAAAGTTACGTAGATCTATAATAGACTTACTAATTTTTTTGAATTGTCTAAACTTGTCAGTTGACAAAAGCCGCTGTTCTCACATTTATTGACTACACTAGTTGAAAAATTGTACGCTTGTTCACTTGGTACTAGTTTACACTACTTTTACAACACTGTAGATCAGTGTAAACTTAGCATCAAGCACATGCTTGAGCTGCTGCTGCTGCATGGTCTTGGTCAGGCTGAGCTGCGACAGAAGCTGCAACTGCGACTGCGGCGGCGACTGAGAGTCAGAGAGAGCGAATCAAGCCGGGCGCAGTTGGCGACGTCATAAAGTCAGCTGCGCGTTTTGCGCAGCTTTTGTTCTACGCTGTGTTGTTGTTGTTGTTATTATTACAGATGCTGCGCTGCGAGTCTTCGTTGTTGTTGTGGTTGTTGTTGCAAGTTTTCGGTTGACAGTGCAACAAGGCAAAAGATACTAGACTCAGTGTCAGTGGCAGAGACGTTGACTGCAGCTGAGGCAGAGGCAGCTTTCAAGGCTGTTTAGAAAACAGACAGCAGCCTCCACACACACTCACACACACACATACACACTGGGAGATGACGTTTTGTTGTTTCTCTGTTTCTTTTCTTTTTTTTTTTTTTGTTTATGTCAAGCACGAGTTATTTTCTGCAACAACAACAACAACATGAAGAACAACTAACACGGCCATTGTTTTAATTTTAATGCCAACAAATTGTATATATATAAACAATATACATATGTACATACAAATATAAAAAATATTTTTTAATTGTTGCTCGCTACGCAAAAAAATGTGTTTCAATTTTTTATGCCTTTTAGCAGCTTCTTGAAACTGGTTTGGCAGCAGACACTTTTTGGACGCCTGACTCTCTAGAGTCTAGACACAATTTACACAAAACTGTGGCGCCTGCTTTAGTTGCAAAAATTTAAAAATGTAAAAAAAAACTAAAGCTAATAACGTTTATTTATTGGCACATGCCAAAAACCGTTAATAGTAATAGCGTAAGACTTTTTTTTTAAAACAAGCCAACTGAATGTTTTTGGTTTGTTGTTAAAATGTTTTTTTTTTTTTTTGTTTTTGTTAACATATCAAATTACCGTTTTTAAAGATTGCGTTTGAACCGTTTTGATACGATTTTCTTTATTATTATTTTTAAACGTATTTTTTAAGACGCGACGCGCGACTTTGATGCGTTTTCTTCGCAGCGACACAGACAGAAAGCACAACCAACAACGTCGTTTGCCAAAGCTCAACTGTGCGTGTCTTTGCACGTCTGCAGGCCGAGAGGCCGGCCAAGAAAGACGAACTGGTTTTCGTGCAGCCTCGGCAACGTCATCGTTGGCACGAAGCGCAACTTGAGCTGGCGAAGGTTCTCTTTTGACTTTGGTTGCATTTTTGTGCTTCCGCTTTTGGCAGCGGCTTAAGAGCGCAGTGCAAATGTTAATTAATGTTGTTGTGGTTGTTGTTGGGCACAAAGCCAAATTCGGTTTGTGGCTTAAGAGCGCTTAGTAATTATATTAGTAGTTTTTGTTATTGTTGCTGTTATTTTTTATTGTTGGGCACAAAGCCAAAATCAAATTGTGGCCAACCAAACAAACAGCTTAACAAATGACGCTAATTTATCAAAAACAAAAACAAACGACATCACCCTTACCCCGCCCCCCTTTCCAAAAATTAATTGTTTTAATTAAGTCATATTTATTGAAGCTTGTTGCACTATTTGAGGCCGCTCTTTAAACACGCACACTCTCTTTTAACTTGCTCTCTTAAAACGTAACGGCAACAAATGAGTAATAGAAAGAAAAACAAATCGAAACTCGCCAAACATCAAAAGCAAAAAAGCCGGTTTGTATATTTTTTGTACGCTCTGTGTTTTGTTTTGTTTACGTTTGTTAAACTGTTATACTACGCACACGATGTCGCGCTCTCGTCAACTGTCATACTTTTATACTCTTATTTGCCCAATTCACAGCTGCTTTGGCTGAAGAAGAAGCATATCTTTAATTTATTGTATTTAATTACTTGTTTGTTAATTATTTTTTTTATATATACGTTATATAATCAATATTTTCTTAATTTAAACTTAATTTAGAGGTCACTTATCTGCAAAAAGTATTATACTCTTGGAAAAAGTTTCAGTCAAAACTTACTATTATACTTTTATTTTATATTATTATTTAATAAATTTACTTATGCCCGAAGACAGATTGTTAACAAAATATGTCGTTTTTTTTTGTTTTGCTTGAAATTAAACAGTTTTTATAAATAATAAAGAGTATAAATCTTATAATGTAAGACAACATTATGTAAAATATCTCAGCTTAAAAGTGAGAACTCAACACTAAAAATAATCTTGCTATGAAAATTTTTAAATTAAGGGGAAATTTTTTTAAAAATTGTATGCAAAGGAGGTTTTAAGTCCATTGCAGACTGAATTGTAAAAACTTATTGTAGAATATAGAATCAAAAACTATACGACGAAAAAAATTGCGTATACGCAATGTGGCACTCAAAGAAACTGTTTTTTTTTTAAATTACGAAACTTTATGAACTCTTAAGGTACGCGTTGCAAGATTGGCCTAAAATCTAGATCTAATGTTTTGTGTGTGCTGTCATTATTCTAAAAATATTCGCCAAATAGTTTTAAACTGTCATTTCCTACACTAGAGTCCTCCTTTAGTGCTCACCTACATCATAAAAAAAAATCCGCACACTTTCTTTAAATCTAACCAATTGGGCTGGTCGACCGCTTCAAAATTAAGGGAATACTTTAAGAAATTTAAATGAGGCATATATTGCTAAAGTTCCAGCTTTTTGGGGCCGCATAACGCAAAACGCTAAAAAATGTTCCAGGCTGTAAGTCGATTAAACAATTCGTGTGAGATCATTTGATCCCTGTCAGTAATGAAGTTTCTTTAGCTGATATCTAATCAAGAAATCAGAAAGTCTCTATTAATTGAAGACACCGCCGTTCGGATTCGGCTATGAACTGAAGGTCCATGTTATTAATAAAGATACCCATGCCCCTCCAAGGGGTCAAACAGGGAATTATTTTTATCTAATCAAGAAAAATAATTTTCGTTGCATATCGTATTTAGGGCCAAATATTTATTTATTAAAAATTGTTTATAAATTATATATATTGTTACAAAAAAAAAAATGTAATAATTAAATTAGATTAGGTTAGGTAAGAGCGGCAGTTAGGAATTTACGCCACAACTCACACATGCCAAAAAAAAAGGGCCCGTTGTGATACTGCAACGGTGGACTATTTTCCACCCTGCTCCTCTAGAAAACCCAGTGGGATTTCTAGAGGATATTCAAATTTACAGCCATCGGGTGGCCTGAATGAACATCGAAAGACATCTCGGGCTCTTTCTGCGAGCTGGGATAAGTCATTTAGGAAGTGTGAATTGAGAAAACGTGATCTTGTTCTACACAGTCCAGGGAAATAAGGGAAATGCTTCATTGCCTCCAGCTTTTCCTAATCGCCACAACCTCTGCAGAAGCTGTGGTAAGGAGCGCTTAGACAGGAGTTCCCACCAGCCAGTGTCCTGTGGTTCCTCGCATTACTTTGAAACTTTGAGCTCTGTTTAGACAGCAAAGTTCCTTGGTCTTTTCCTTCATTACACTGGCCAAGTTTGCCTTGAGATCCTGCACGTGTCGGATATTCGATTCCACGTTTGGCTTGCAGTATGAACAAAGTAGGTTTTCATGCAGCCGTTGGAATATCCCGACCCTCCTTGTCCTGATAGTCCGTGCCTTGCCAGCTCGTTCACGATGCATTTTTCCGCAATATCCCTGTGTTCCGGGACCCAGATGAGGTAAATTTAAATTGAGACGAGCTACAATTATTCACAGACTTTATGCTTGATGTCAAAGCGGCAAAGGACTTAACAGTCGAACTTAGTGCTCCGCCGATGGTAAGCTCTGCGATCCGTTAGGCCTTACTCTGTTTATTCAGGTTGGATTTCTTATCCAATGAAGGTCAACAAATTGAGACTCCATAAAGAAGAACTGGTCTAACAATAGCAATGTATATGCTTGGGAATATTCCCCATTCATATTAATTGCCTTACTAAATGTGTACAGGACGATCCTGGCCCTTTTCTTTGGATCTTTGTATTTACTTCCAGTCCAGCTTACTTGATAGTATGAGCCCTAGATACTGCCTGAGTCCCGAAGGGTAAGTAATACCCCAATGTAATGCATAAAATGCACGTTCTTTAATGTCGGACTCCCAAAATGCGTTTGAAAAACGTCGGGCCACTTCTGCTAACCTTTAAGAACTTTCGTCTCTTATTAATCTAACTTTTACCGAAAAAAAAGCAAACTGATGTCATTTATACTGACTTTAGGAAATCATTTGACTCGGTAAACCATAGTCTTCTCCTTGTTAAACTGTTTCGTCTGGGGTTTCCCTCTTGCCTTTTAAGTTGGATATCGTCCTATTTATCCAATCGAGTCGAAAAGGTAGTTTTTAAAGGCTGCGAATCTACAGACATTAAGATCACTTCAGAGGTACCTCAAGGCAGCCATCTTGGCCCTCTTCTTTTTAATTTATTTTTAAATGATCTCCCGCAAGTAATCAAATCTTCTCGCATTCTTATGTATGCGGATGATGTCAAACTCTGTCTGTCCTATTCCGATAATAATAAGCACTAACTTTTTCAGCATGATTTTGATAACATGCAATCTTGGTACAATATTAACCAACTCTTTCTGAACAAATCAAAATGTAATGTTATGACGTTTTATCGATTTGCTCCTTATTTGGCTACTTACTCTTTTGAATCCTCTACCTTAAAACGCATCTAGAGTGTGTCCGACCTTGGTATTTCGTTTTTCTAAAGAGTTAAACGACCGCAACCAAACTTCTCTATATCTCTCTCGTCCGTCCTATTTTAGAATATTGTTCCTGCGGTTGGAGTACTCAATACTATGTACGTTTATCAAGACATGATTGAGTCCGTACAAAAGCAATTTCTCCTTTTTACACTTCGTGCCTTAAACTGGGACCCAAACATCCGACTGCCGCCATATTCTGATAGAATTGCATTCCTTAAATCATCGCAGAACATGCCATGAAGTATTATTCTTGCTTAAGCTGTTACTCGGTCTTATCGATTTCAATGTACTTCTTAGCAAAGTTAATTTTGTCAAACCTTCTAGAGTAGCTCGTAATTTTCGACCTTTAGCCTTACAACTTTGTAGATCTAATTACGGTTTACATGATCCTTTCCGTGTCTTATGCTCTAATTATAATAACTTTTATAATTTCCTATCTTTCGCAAGGTCTATTCAATCTATCACTTCTTCTATCTTAAGTTATCTTGACTTGCCACTTCGAGCATTCTTGACCAATCCTATATTATGAGTGACTCTTTTGGTCAATGGTGATCCCTTGGCACTTTTTGTTATATTAGGTTTCATCTCTATGCATCTCGACCCCAAATACACAATTGGTTAGAGGAAAAATAAAGTTTTTATGGTCTTGTAAATGGAAGGATGCACACATATTATATCTAATTATGTTACGTGACGATTTTTTTTTTAACATTTCACTCTAAGCCATATTGAGAATTTAAACCTGGTTAAAAATTTTATTAAAATGGTTTAGATCTTATGATCAGGGAACTTTTTCATAACAAGACATTTAGATCTCTTCTCCCAAGTCGGAAGATTTGGGCTGATGGCAGCCCCTGTGGAAACCCCCGGGTGCAACAATGGTTCACGGATGGGTCCAAAACTGAGCAGGGTGTAGTTGTTGGAATCGTTGGACCCAACACCAGAATCTCTACCGCAATGGGCATCTAGCCCAGCGTCTTTTAAGTAGATATTCATGCCATAGAGATCTGCGTCCTTAGTATCCTTTTCATCTCCTCCAGGTTGGTTAAAGAACTCAATAACTACGTCCAAACAAAGTCGTGCTATGTTGGGTGCCTGGACAATCGGGAGTGGATGGTAACACAATCGCTGACGATCTAGCACGACAGGGTGCCTCCACCCTTACTACATTTCCTGTGCCGTTTTGTGCTATTGATTGGTCCACAATCAAAACCATAATATGCAAATGGGTCGCAGGAGAACATAGGAGATACTGGTTCTCCCTACCGGGGCTTGTCGAACCTCTGGTTGCGATCAAGACGAAAGGTCTTGGCAGAGCGGACCTAAAACTCCTGGTAGCTTACCTATCTGGCCAACACACTGTTAGATACCATCTAGAAAGAAAATTGGCCTATCGGACTCTTCAGAGTCTCTGTCTAGAAGACGACGAAACCACCAGACATATTCTCTGTGACTGCCCAGCGCTGGTATGGAAAAGAGCCTGTCACATGGCAAAGGAACGGATTAGTTCATTCCATCTCATGTCAATACCAACGAAAGACCTACTGCTATTCATCAACAAAAAAAAAATGATATGAACATTTTATCAAGACAAGCTCTCTTTTTCTCAACCCTCTGAACTACTTGCATAGGGTGGGTCATCTGTTGGTTTGTTAGCAGAACGATCATGTTCATAGTACACCTGTGACCTTTTAACGCATTGTTGAGTTCAGGTCTCAGGATTGTTATGTCATACATCGGCCCCGACCAATTCAAATATTTTTATATTTTTATTGCAATTATTTCACATTTTAAAGCATTTCTGTTGCAGTCCAAATGTTATTATAAAATGTTAGCATTGTTTGACTTGTCTAATGTTGGTTAATTTGTCAGCACTCAACAGTAGAATTTTAATTAATTCTTATAAATTTTAACATGCAAACGAGCATCAACAACAACAATTATCACAAGAACAACCACAACAACAACAATAAATAATAAAATTCCAGAACCAGAACCAAGAGGCCAAACGGCGTTAAATGTTCTAGAATAAAAAGTACCGTTTGGGCGTTATGGTTTGTTGATTGTCGACGACAACGAAAGCAATGAAAAAATACAAATAAAAACAAAATAAATAAACGAAAATAGTGCCAGAGGGGAGAATACAAATTGGACGCACTGTTGCGGGTGGCTTGGGCTTCATTCAGTTCAGTTCGGTTCCGATTCTAAAGTTGGAAGCTCCAGGTGGAACTCAAACGCCCGCAGCTAAGAAAACTTGTGCTTTTGTATATAGGTTGGCCAAAACCAACTAAATGTGTACTACAGCGAAGTAGAAGTCTTCAAAAGAGCAAAAAAAGTGTATTTAATTTAGCAGTTAATTAAATTTTCTACACTTTGCCACACTGCGTCTTTTGTTTTTCAACATTATATTTTTTTATTAAATTAGTTGTGCCGCTGATCTATGTAAAAACAACAATAACAATAAAAATAACTTCAAAAAACAACAATAAAAAATGGCGACAACACCTGCTAATGACCCAAATTGGCAGCAAAATGATGGCCAAAAGCTGGCATGCCGCCACTGCAGTCAAAAAGCCGCATGCAGTGGGGGCATGCCGACTATTGTATGCCTTGTACCTTTGACTACGGAGTGCATCTTGTTAAAATTAAATTCCTTTAAAACCAGTCAAGCATTTTTGGGATTTTTGAACTTAATAAATCTCTGCAGATATTAGAAAGCGTGAAATGTCTTAGGGGGTCTGGCTGGAAAAGGTAATGGAAACTGCCTCCAGAAATTTTTGGCATCCAACTGCAGTTCGAAAAAGAATTTTTATTTTAAATATAAGTTGGCTATCTTTATTTATAAAAAAACTAAAATCTTAAATAAACAATTTGCTTGCCTGATTTTGATTCTTGAATTAAGCCCAAAAGTGAATAAAAGAACTCAAAAATTGGATTATTCAATTTAATTCAATTCATTTATTCATCCAAAATTAAATTTTTATACATAATTATATTTACAAGTTTGTTTTGAGTTTTATGAAAGATATTACAGCAAATTAAAATTTATTTATATTACAATAATAATTTTTTACAATAAAGTATAAATATTTTTAAAGGTAAAAGGGACAACCTTCATTTGACAACAAAAAATATTTAAAAATCAAACACTAATTGAAAAATTAATGTTTATGGTTGACTATTTTTACAATAGTCGACAATATATCATTAATTTCAGTTTGGTAAATTTCAGTTGTTAGTATTTAAGTACTTATGATATCTCTCTGCATTCTCTAATTATGTCATAAGAAGAGTTTGTTATTTTGTTAAAATAGTTGAGGTTCTGTCTCATGATGAAATCTGTGAATTTTTCATATCCTGTTTCGAGGTGCAACAAACGCGTGGAATATCTCCAGGGCTTGTTGTTTATAATTTTCAGACATTTATTTTGTATGATCTGCATTTTTTTCAAATGACTGTTAGCAGCTTTATACCATACTGGAGAGGCATATGATAAAATTGGTCTTAGATCGCATTTAAAAATTAAGTTTTTATTCTAGAAATTTAGGAATGATCGTCAATGTAAGAGTGTCCACAGGGCTCTCAGCGATTTCATTGCCTTTACACAAGTTTCGTCTATATGTTTTTGGAACTGAGTTTTTTATCGAGAATGACACCCAAGTATTTGACGTGGTTCTGGATAACAATATTATTATTTTCAAATTGTAGATGTCTTAATGGAAGCCGCTTGTAGGACTTGTTGTATGGGAAAATTATGGATTGAGTTTTCTCGTGATTTATTTTTATTTTCCACTTAGAGAAATATTTGTTGCAGGCTTTCAGACTTTTTTCCATTTTTTTCAGAAGAGCGCTGGTAAGTTTACTGGATGCGATTAGGGCTGTGTCATCAGCATAGTAGGCAACATCGATTTCTTTTGGAGGCTTAAAGTCTGATGTATAAATTATATATAAAAGCGGATAGAGTATGGAACCTTGAGGTAATCCAGCAGGAATGTATTTAATTGAAGAGAGTGTGTTATTGACAGATACAGTAAAAGAACGTTTATTGAGGAATTCTGCTACTATTCCACAGAGATACTTGGGCAAATCTTTTTGAATCAATTTGTAGAGCAGTCCGTTGTGCCAAACAGTATCGAAAGCTTTTTCAATATCTAGTAGAATTATACCGGATGATTTTTTGTGACGTTTGTTAGTTAAAATTTTATTATTTATTCTGCTAATTTGGTGAACGGTACTATGTTTTTTTTTGAACCCAAATTGTTCTTTAGATATTGTACCATGTGTAGAGACTAAATTGTTTATTCGATATTGAATGAGTTTTTCGAAGATCTTTCCCAGATAACTCAAAAGACTTATCGGTCTGTAGCTGTTTGGATCATTCTTAGGTTTGTTGGGTTTATGAACCGCGATGACGATAGCTTTCTTGAATGCACGTGGGAAGTAATTCAATCGGAAGCAGCTGTTAAATATTATTAAAAGCAATTTTATTGCCTTTTCGGGTAACTTTTTGAGTAAAATGTTGGGGACTTTGCCCAATCCGGGAGATTTAGAAGTTTTAAATTGCGATAAAATAGTAGTCAGTTCGTTAACTGTAACAAGTTCTATATTTTCGGTACTAGGTGGCTCAGATTTGAACTTAAATGCTATTGAATCAATTTTTGAATCCAAAGAATGTGAAAAGTTGGTCGTGAGGTTGTGGACCTGTGAAAAGTATCTGCTTAGTTTTCAGCCTTTTCTTTGTCCGAAATAAGTTTTTTGTTTCCAACTTGTAGGTGAGGAATTTGATTCTTACGCTTACCTCTTAAACTGCAACTAAGTTTCCAGAACCGTTTATCGCCCGGTTTCAAACGAGACAACAGATTGGACCACTGTGTATTTCTATCGGTGTTTATTCTTCGGTTTATGTATTATACTTGCTGAGAAATACGATGCACTGTTCAAAGAAAATTGCTCGTCGGTGATCTGTTGTCCGTTGCTGTTTCCTTTTGAATTTCTTTATTACGCCTATATATATTCTCACATCTCTTGGAAAATATGTATCTTTTAGGCTACTAAACTTGGGAGTGGCAATGTCTCTTGTAGATAATATAATTTTTACTAATCTATCAATAAGTATCTATGTCTATAGCTGTAGTAGAGCTGTAAGAATCAATAGACAATGTAATACTCCTATTTAATTCATTCTTAAAAATTCTCCAGTCGCATTGACTGTAGTTAAAATATTCTTGATTAGCTGTGCTAAATGATTGGCATTCGATAGTACATAAAACTGGACGATGGTCTGAAGGGATTTCATACTCCAATGTTTCCAGCCTCATGCTTAAGGATGAGTTACTTAAGACTAAATCAGCTATTGGTGTTATTATTTTAATTTAAATTACGTTCTTTTAAAAAAATTTTATTTTAAATAAAAAGTACTTAAACTTAAAGCAATATCGAAAGCTTTAATTTAAAGAATTAGAAATTAAAAAAATCTTTGAAGTCGCATTTTTTTAAGTTCTTTATAATATTATTTTTATAAAAGGGTCCCATAGGGTATCATTAAATTAAACAAATATTTAATTAAAACTTATTTTATGTACTTCGATTTTAAAGTTATATCAGAATCCTGACGCCTCCGGATTCAGTTCGGAAGAAATATAAAGCTAAATTTTAAGAAGCGCCCTTTAAAACTATTGTATGTTCCTCATGATATAATTTTTGCACTAACCTAGCATAACCCTTACCCTTTGAGTGCAGAGTATTACAAAATAAGGCGAAATGAGCAAAAAACAAGTGAAAAAAAAAACACCTGCTGTTTGCATAATTTTATTGGCTGTTGTTTGTTGGCTGGGCTTTGTCTTGGTTATTCTTAAAATTCATTAATTGGAATTTCTTTGGGTTAACTCCTGGGGTTTGCCCATGGGGTCGCACAATATAACCGCAACTCAATGCCGGTAGTTGGTCGTACCAGCTAGTGTTTTTGTTTTTGTTGGGTTGGGTTCATTGTGGTCTTTATTACTGCCAGATAATAAGCAAAATTCATATGAAAAAATGTTTAAACGCGTTACATAAGCTATCTGACTTCGAAGGCTCCAGGTGAACTTAGTAGAGTTACTCAATAGCGTCCTGCATATCTATACGGAATGAAATCTTTTTGTGTGCTTCTCCGATTAATTTTAATGACAAGAATAATTCTTATGACCCCAATTATAGATACCGAAGTATGGTGTATGTGTGACTCACAAACAATAAGGCTTCAGGAGCTGCTACCTTGTTGCAGAGTAGTTCCATATGGTCGTAGACCCTTCTCTGAATGTTGCACCAACTGTCGTAGTATCTAACCTGCATACTTAATTGGTTCAATGGGGTAGGTTCACACAACATCTATTTTTACTGCTGCGAAGTCCGATGTCAAAAAAAGGGAGCACACATCTGAGTCTATTCAGATAGCCAATCTGCTGTCAGGGCACTATTTTCGTGGAGCATTTCCTCCAGGTTGGTCAAAGAATCTCACATTTACCTCCAATTCCTGACTTTCCGCAACAGATTCGTGCTATTTTGGGTACCTAGACACTCAAGAGTAGATGGCTAACGATCTAGCCTCCACCCTGACTACTTCTCGTGCGCCTTTCTGTGATATGGTTGGTCCACAATTAACACAATAGTAAATAAATGGGCTTCAGGCGAACATAGGCGATACTGGCTTGCCTTACCGGGGCTGCGACAGGCAAAAGCGCTTGTCAACCCCCTGGAAATAATCAAGACACAAGGTCCTGGCAGAGCGCACTTAAAACTTCTGCTAGCATACCTATCAGGGCACCTCTCTGTACGATACCATCTGCAGAATATTGGCCTATTGGGCTCTTCATCTCTATCGAGGACGATGAAACCACCAGACATATGCTCTGTGATTGTCCAGCGCTGGGAAAGAGCATGTCGCATGGAAAAGAAACGGATTAGTCCCTTCCATCTTAGATCAATACTAACAAAAGACGTACTGCAACTCATGCGGAGAGCGTAAAGTATTTAGCAATAATTTATGGATAAAGTACAAATGTTCTTCTGGTCGCAGTACCCCACCTCTTTATGGGAAACCCATGCGAAAAGTAGAACCCACATCGCGAAGATGTCGTATGTTGAATTATGATCTTAAACCGATTCCCCATAGTAGAGTTTCGCTACAGTGTTTCATATCTTGATCCGAACTTAACACCGCTATGGGTCGTGGTTACTTGCAGCTGTGCGTTAAAAATGAGCAAAATCAGACAAGTACAACAAAAGTTATAGTCAAAAATGTCCCAATTTATACGTAATTATGGAATCTCCAACTTTGGTAACATTATTCCCGTGGCCCTAATAAACCAATCCATATCGAAATTTTATCAATACAAACTTCTACCCTCACAGTCGGTATACCGTGTTTTCCGCCACACCCCATTTTTAATAAGTTTTTTGACGTATCTTTCGATTCTCAGCAAAATCGATTAAAATTTTGGGAACTACCCTCGCAAACTACGACTGGTACGTAACTTTGGGCAGTCCCTGAGTAAGTACTCTATCCCATAAATCAAGTGTTTCAAAAGTTTTCTATTAGTCCAAAGCGCTTTATCTTCCATCATAGCGATAAGCTCCATTGTGTCAAAGGCATTTTTCAATTTCTTTGCCATAAGCTATCAATATTTTTTATTTACCGAATTTGGCGTTTGAATTTATCAATTTCAACACCCCATAATGCTCAAACCCAACAAAGCTGCAACATGTTGCAAGTTGCAAAAACACATTTAGATGAGGCCCAACACTAGAGCTTTAGAGCCAGCGTAGACGCACTAAAAGAAAATTTATGTTACCAAAGCCCCAAGCCAAAGAACGCCAAGAACGAGCCAGTATTGGGAAACGGGTGGAGGGTTTGCCCAGACAAAAGTCAAATTAGAGTGTAGCCGGCGGACATGTTGGCACTAGAGAGCGAGATTGGGACACTGCGGAACTGACATGGCTGAGTCCAACTCTGGGGTCGGAGTCGGTCAATGTACTGCCCACCCAAAAAGGCGGCACTAAATTGCCTGAATGCCGTTAGAACAATAATTGCGCGCTCACCAACACTGACCCTCAAACACACTGATGCAACACGTGTGTTGTTTTTGTTGTTCCTCATTGATTGCAAGTTGCAACTAGAAATGAGTAAAACAAAAATTTATTGAGTTGTAAAAATACAAAGACTGGGATGTGTGTGTGTGTGTGTGGTGGGGAGTGTGTGTGTGGGTGTTCACGGCTTGGCGTTTTAAAAATAAATAAATTAAAGTTTATTTGCCACAAGACGTTGCGTCTCAAATGTTCCTCATTAGTTTTGCCACACACTGCATGGTGTCAGAAATGGGTGAAAGAGTTTAAGGCTTCGTGAGAGTTTGCCAAGGTGTACTAATTGCCAACATAAAATAAAAAATACGATAAAAATCAGTAGAATTTCAGATACTCTTAATGAATCAATATGAAGGTATATATATAGGTACATATATTTATATATATGCTAGGGGGCTTTGCCCCACCCCTCCATCTCCGCAATCAGCTCAGGGAGGGCCCACTGAAATTAAATTCAGCTCCATTGAAAAAAAAAATAATTTTTTGTATACGGTATCGCCTTTTTGCTCCACGTTGTACGGATTCAGAACCATAATGACATCCTTCCCGTCAACAAATGTTTGGGAATCTATAACGTTGATAACAGTAGTCAGTGCCTGGTATTCGCATTTTATTTTTGGCTACGATGAAATAGGGGACGACTTTTTCTCCGCCGAACTCAATCTGAAAAATTTCTTCCATTGCTCTTGAAGATGTAAACTCATAGCTTATGAGAGCCTCCTGGAATACAATATTTTTGATTTTTTTCTCTTCCAGACTGCAATATATTTTAATTCCTTTTCAACTTTTGCACCTGGATGGGGCTGCATACAACTGCTCATGTGTGAATATCGTGTCTTTTTAATTCACTATTAATCCTTCTCTATCGAAACTCTGACCCTGTGATTTGTTTATGGTCATGGCAAACGCCAATCTCACAGGGAATTGCAGTCGTATGAGCACAAATGGCATATCAATGTCGCCCTTAGTGTCTAGTGTTATTCTCGGAATGTGAATCATTTGTTCGGCTTTGTCGCCAATCAAAATTTCACATATCAATATGTTCTCTGATCTCTGAGCAACATTACTATGCACCCTGTCCTTAGCTGTAGATCCGCTGGTGTGAGCCCAGGCGGTGTTAGGGAATTCAAATATTCGGGTGGATATTGTAGAGCGGCACTCTCTTGATCAGCTTCATCAGTTCCCACAGAGTCGACTGTATCAATCGAATGATACTTCACAATATCCCCCGGATGTGTATCCTCTATCAAGAATAGACAGATTTATTTGTTTCACTTCATCCTACAGAGTCTCCTTGAGCTCTCATATTTTTTTTCAGTTTCAGTTGGTGGAATTTATCCCACAAAGGCGATGTCTTTAAACACGCGTCTAATATTTGGCGCTTTCTGCCTTTCTTCAACACAGGAAACACTTGCCCAAAATCTTCTTCTTAGCGAACGCCTCTTCACTTGCTTATATATCGCGGAACGTGCGGTCTCATCCCAAATAATCAGGTCTTTGTTCTGTAGTTGTCCCAGTCCCAGGACTTGCGCATACGAACTAACTTACCGGTTCCGCCAGGTCCATCTATAAAGAATAACTTCTTCGCGGATTTACCCAATATCGACT
>JBAMAX010001470.1:0-10715 GCA_037043745.1 Chymomyza amoena | reverse complement strand
AACCCAGATATGCCCAATGTCCTACATATAGGACACCTCTTTCATGATCGATCATGCACGCAAATGTTAACTTACATTCGCATGTTAAGTGTTTCTGCAGTCAGCAGAGATAGCGCAAGCATGTGAAATAAGTTTATTTATAATTGTTCTGTCGAAGTGTGCTGACGCGAATATTGAAAATTGTGAAATTCATCAAATGGAAAATTTCAAGATACGCTATGAAAGGTGAGCCTATAAAATCAATTTTTTTTAATGAAATATTACTTTTGTGTATGGAAAGTTATTGAGAAATAACTGTTTTAAAATATAGTTATACTAGTCTCAATAGTTTTTTGTAATTTAAGGGTTTTATTTTACATTAAACATTGGTGTCCTATATGTAGGACATTGGGCAAATACGTGTCTATTGGGTATTAATACAATATTATTTATTTATGGAAACAGAGGAGTTACTCTTCATGAGATACTCTCGATTTTGGAAGATGACAACGAAAATTCAGAATTAGCCGAAGAAATTACAATATTTCCACCAACAAACGCAACGGGAAATGTGACTGATGAGGATTCTGGACCCGAAGACACTTTGCAACTGGACAATTTGCCCGCTGCACAACTGCAAGCGGCAGCAGAAGTGAAGTTCAGAGTGCTCACACCTGACGGGGATGAGTCTGACGATTATTTGCAATTGAGTGCACTCAAAGATAAACTACCAGTAGCCAGAAAAAGCCGACAAAAAAAACCAATTAAAAAGAAAAAGCTTTACAATTGGGTAAAATCAGATTTAACGATACAAGAATCAAATTTCAGTAATCGACGTATTTCACCATATCTTGAAAGTCCGATGGATTACTTTTGCAAATTTTTTGACGACGAAGTCATAGAGAACATATTGACTGAAACTAATAAGTACGCACAAAATAAGAATCTAGTTTCAAATGTTGATGACATTGAATTAAAGGCATTTATTGGAATTTTAATTCTCAGCGGATATGTGAATTTGCCAAGGCGTAGACTTTTTTGGGAAAACAGCAAAGATACTCGTAACTGTTTGGTTTCAGAAGCACTATCCAGAAATAAATTTGAATTCATTCTTTCAAATTGGCATGTATGCGACAATGGCATGTTGAATAAGGAAGACAAGTTTGCAAAAGTAAGGCCTTTGTTTCGCCTGATGAATAATAAATTTTTGGAAAATGCTCCACTCGAAGAAATGCATTCTGTTGATGAGGCTATGGTACCCTATTACGGCCGTCATGGCTGTAAACAATATATACATGGAAAGCCTATTCGCTATGGATACAAATTGTGGGTTGGTGCAACACGATTGGGATACATAAACTGGTTCGAGCCGTACCAAGGAGCATTAACAAACATAAGTAAAGATTATGCTGACTTTGGTGTGGGTGCTGGTGTGGTGTTAGAATATTGCAAGGTCCTGCGCGATAAGTGGCCCAACCTAAATTTCCATTTGTTTTTTGATAACTTTTTTAGTTCCATTGCTTTAGTTGAAAAACTTACAGAATGGAACCTATACGCAACGGGAACAATACGAGAGAATCGTTTGGGTGAAATTCACTCAGTCATTACAAGTTCGCGCGATATGAAGAGGAGAATCCGAGGCAGCTATGACTACGCATCAATCGACGGTCAAAACATTGTTGCTGTCAAGTGGAATGACAATAATGTGGTCAGCCTGATTTCTAATTTTGCTGGCGTTGAACCAATTCATACGGTTAGGCGCTATTCCCAGGCTGAAAAACGAAACATACAGGTCGAACAGCCACACCTTGTTCATCTATATAATAGAAATATGGGAGGAGTTGATCGCTCAGATCAAAACATGAGTCTATACAGAGTCTCAATAAGAGGCAAGAAATGGTATATTCCATTGTTGATGCATTGTATCGATATGGCTCTTCAAAATGCCTGGCATCTTTACCGCAAAGGAGGCGGAGACCAGGATCAACTGAGTTTTCGACGCAGTATTGCCATAACTTTGCTCACACAAAACCGAAAGCCCACGATATATCAACAAGGTCGCACAAATACCTCATTAGGAGTAGATTTGCGCTTTGACCGATTAGATCACCTTGTGATACCACAGGAAAAACAAACACGCTGTGCATTGTGCCATTTAAAAACCACCACCAAGTGCATCAAATGCGATGTAGGAGTACATACAAAGTGTTTTATTGCTTATCACACCAAAAATTAATATATAACTCATCATAGCATATGTGCCCAATGTCCTACATATAGGACGCCTCCAAAATCATGGATCTCAATAAAAATTTTTATTTTAAAGTATGCAATTGTTTTATTTAACCTATTTTTACAGAGACGGCAAAAAAAATCGTTTTTTACGCGCACACAAACGCATGGGCATATCTGGGTTAATTGAGATGATATGACGCTGCTCTTATATCTTTAGCGCTAAGAGTTACGCCCACAAATAAAAATAAAAAAAAAACCCAAAACAAAAATAGATGTATTCTAGAAATAATAGCTTTATTTATTATACATTTCAGTTTTACTTGACTTTTGCACGTAACAGATATATTTATTGACGTGACAACGTCTTAAATTAGGTTTGTATGGGTGGCACCATTGAAAAAGTCTAACGATAACCGTAACGATAAGTCTAGCGATAAATAATCGTAACGATAATATAATAATACTAATAATACTAATAATAATACTAATAAGTAATATAATAATACTTTTTGTAAGCAAAATGGTGAAATTAATTTTTTGAAATTATTTTTTTAACGCAAATTTGTGTTTAATAATTATTATGTCATGCAATATTAATTATTATGGTTAGATATTTTATTGAAATTAATAAAAATAAAAAAATTTAATAGCAGCTTACATCGGTTATTACATACATATAAATAAATTGAATGTGTTTCAATTATTATACCTTCAATTGTGTAGTTTAGTAACAATATATTGTGCTTTAATAATTACACCTTAATTGTGTAGTTTGGTAACAATACATATTATAAAAAAACAAATATTTTATCTATTATTTATTATTTATTATCTACTGCCGAGAAAATTTTATTTTATTAAGAGATACGAAAACGTAAAGTCTGACAACTCGTTTCTTAATTTCATGAAATAAACGTATAATCTTGATTGCGTATCAAACGTTTGTAAGTCAACTACGTTAAAAGAAACAACCATCGACTTGACTTTCGCAAGACACATTACAGCAGAAACACTTCCTTTCATTTCCTATTTCTCCTATCATCGTCCTATCCTCAACAAAATCACTCAAATAGGAATTAGTTAAGTTTTAGTTTACATGTACGATGTTTTAGCAAACAAAATATATTTCTATAGTTACAATTTGTGCAATTCTTATTTTCATTCAATTCCTTGTTCCTATTGTGCAATTTTATAATATTCATATCAATAAATATTCTACCGAGAAAAGGACGTTGTCACGTAAAATCTTCGCCCGTAAAACCGACTTTACAGGCACCAGTTTTTTTTTTTTTGACAGCTTAAAAAAAGCAAAGCACAACTTTGGCATACAATATAAGTAATAAAATTAATGGATTGGTAATAGTCCCGTCCACAATAGTATACATATTTGGTTTTAAATTTAAAGTTTGTTTTATTTTTAAACAATAAAATTCATATACGAAATTAATGTTTTTTGATCCAAAAGTTTTGGTTCAAGAATTAAAGAATGTTCACATTTTCTTCCTTGAGCCTGGTTCGCCTCTCCGAAACAATTGGGCGAAGCTACTGAATGCATCGACGATTTACAACAGCCGCTTGTGGATGCGATATTGTCAGTATACGCCGAAATACCTCCAGCTGAAGTGCTGGAATCAGGGACACGATTTTCCATGCCAGGGTGGAATCTTTTCAGATGATCGTGCAAATTCGAAGTATTTCCTTTCCGCAGTTAATGCACTTTGCCAATTTTTTGTCATCTGACGTTTTATAGTATTTCCATACTTGTGAGATTTTCTTTTCTTTTTTTGTGTTTGCCTCTTGGTCGCCAAATCTTTCTCCGAGTCCGTGCTGCTGCAATCGCATGCCTGCCTTTCAGCCCTTGACACACTGAGTGTGAGGGAGTCCCGACGTTTTCCTTAAATTCGGCACATAGTCAAAATACTTCATAGCTAGTGTATTAACGCAGTAATCGCAACCCTCGACACAAGCAATTCCTCGATTTTTGCAGCACTAAGAAATATAGCATTGCAACCTTTTTTCCTATTTCTGAAAGAGCTTCGTGAGACGAGCTATATATTTTCATCGGTTGTTGCAATCTCCTCAATTAGAAAAATTACCTAGATTTCTATTAGTTGCGGTTACCGAGTTCAAACTGTAAGAAAGCGATCCATTTCTTTTTATTGAGGTATCACTGTTTCAATATATTTTTTCACAAATATTTTCTTAGCAGACGCCACAAATAAACGCGCAAATTATCCTTTTTGGTGATGTGAAAACTATCGATAGCACTATCGGCACTATCGTAAATATCTGGCTGCTATCGATGGTAGCGCGATAGTGCTCAACCATCGATAGTGCCGATAGTACTATCGATAATTCTCCACCTCTAGTGCCCAGTAGGCCATCTTTCTTATTGGGAAAATTATGATTTATAACCTCAAAAAATTGATTCATTTAAATTAGTAGGCTTATGAAAAAAATGTCATTTTACTTTTACTTTGATTTAAAATTCAGACTAACCTGTACAAAAAAAAATTCTCAAATTGTGGTTTAGAAAATTTCTAAAAAAATTTTTTAACAAAGAAATGGATCAGCTAAAAGTTCCCTTGCTGCTCCCACGGGATCAACGCCAATTGCAGCAAAGCTTCAACAAGGTTTCTACAGAAAATACGCAAAATTTTAACTCTTCTAAGAATGCAGCTACAAAGCCTCCTGTTTCGGTGGTTCAAGATTTTTTGCAGCTTTATGGCACTGAGGCTGACTATAAGCTGCTGCCAAAAGAGAATGCCCCTCAGCAGCCCATGTTAAACTATGAAGTATCCGCAGAGTTTAAGATGTCTGGCCAAGGTGCTGGAAGTACAAAAGAGGAGGCCAAGAATGCAGCTGCAAAAGCGTGTTTGGACCAATTTTTCAGTGCTATGCTAATTGCAATGGGCACTGGACACACCAAAAATGAACAGGCTGTTCCCACTGCCTCACTGGAGAAGCTGTCTGCTGATGAGGTCACTTCAAAGGAGAGCAGTGAGAGTGAAGATAATACTATCTTGGTCAATTCACAGGACAAAATTCAAATGGATCTATCTTATAAGACGCCTATCAGCCAGCTGCATGAACATTTACAGCAATATGGCATTACACCTGAGTTTAAGCTCTTGGAGATTGATGGATGCAAGCACAATCTAACTTTTCATTATCAAGTCGCAATTGGTTATAATGGTAAACAGATTACGGCTACAGGCAATGGAACCAGCAAGAAACAAGCAAAACATTATTCTGCGCGGGCTCTGCTCCAGAAACTGTCTGCCGGCGAATTGCCTCAGATTGCTTTTAAGCCATCCATGGAGAGAAGCTCCAGTGCAGATTGTAGTAAAGGGAGTGTACATGAAAAATGTAGCGATATTCTCCAAAATAACATATAATATATCTCTGTGTGCAGAGATACCAAGGACACTAATACAAATACCGACCAGGTGGAACGTAGTGACGTAAAAGACGGTTTTTACAATTAAACCAAAAGGGAAGAAGCATCTTATGACAAAATACAGCTGAAAGGAGAGTGATGATCGCTTAGCTACCAAAATATAACAAAATCGAAGATGGTACCGCGCAACCGCGTTGGAGGGCCTCACGCGGAGGCGTGACGATTTGCATTCGTTCGATTTTGTTGCAGATATCTGAAACAAAATAACAGATACCAGATACTAAAAAAGAGATGACCATAAACATATACGCATATTAAAATAAAAACTATCCTTACACACAAATATTCTTGGATTTGATTTTATTTTATTCCAGTTTCAGGTTGTCATCGCGCGTCATCTTTATTTTTCCCAACTACGTTTTATGTAGTCTTAGGATATTGTTTGTAGTAGTTATGTTGGATCTCTCGAAGTCGTCTCGTGTAATCGTTTTTATGGAAATGATATGACGTTGCTCTTTTATCTTTAGCGCTGAAACTCTTTAGATCTTCGTAACTTTTACTCTCAGAACTATAAACTATACATCAATATACTCTTTTTTAGGCGCTTACTATTGCTGAAGAGATTATCTATGCCGCTAAGGTGTTGCCAATGCTTGTCTTCTTAATTTACCAGAGTAAATCTGGGTCGACGTTGACGTTATTCAACAGCTCTTGAGCGATGCTCATGCGACGGATCTTTCGGAACAAACTTTGCTGACACACGTCTCATGCCCAAAACGTTAGAAAAAAATCGTGATTATCAAAGCTTTCCATAAAATGACAGACTTGGATTGGGAATGAGCTTTAGTTGCCACTAAAGTATGATAACTATTTACGACCAACAATATATACAGCGTGATTTTTCAGAGGTTCACAACTTTGATTTGGCAACACTGGTTTATCTGACAACCCATTTAATAGCTGATTATTGCTTTTTGTTGAGTTTGGTTTGACTTTTCATTATAGATAGAGTTACTGCAGATCAACGCTTGCAAATTGATGACATTTTTTAGCAAAATTTTGTTTTCCGATTAAGTCAATTTTTGGTTGAATGGTAAAGTAAATAAGCTAATTGTCGCACTTGATGTGAGGGTAATCCACAGAAAATAACTGTCATTTGTCTACGTCGATAAACTAGAGATAATTTAACTTCTGGAAATAAACATTCGAAAAGTTATTGGCGAAATACGGGTGTTCCAGATTGCACCATGGTCGAAATCATATTTAATCACTAATGTCGTACAATTTTCTATCCAATAAAATCCGTTTCATTGATATTCAAAATATATTTCTTTGTTTTGTTATGATATAAACTTTTATAACACAAAAACAAACACCCTTTATTGGTTGCGTACTTACATTGTGACAAAAACGTTCTAAATTTCTAAATAAATCTTCTTCAATATTTATTTTGTCTCCTTCAAAATATGCCCCGTCTGAGGCAATACACATATGCAAATGCTTCTTCCAATCTTAGAAACATTTTTTTATAGGCATTGGCCGGGATGGCGTTCAGCTCTCTCGTCGCATTCTGTTTTATGGTCGGTATGGAGTCAAAACGGATTCCCCAGAGTGGTAATTTTAGTTTTGGAAAGAGGAAAAAGTCACACGTGGCCGGATCTGGACTGTACGGTGCCTGCTCGATGGTATTTATCGAGTGTTTTGCCTTAAATGCGTTCACAATCGAGGCTCGATGAGATGGCGCGCTATAGTCTTGCAAAATCCACGAACTGTCTGCCCACAATTCCGGCCCAATACGACGGACCCGTTCACGCAAATGCCTCAAAACAGTCACATAATAGTCTTTACTGACCGTTTGTCCCTCTTGAACGTATTCATGCTGCACCACTCCACGAATATCGAAAATGAACAGTTTCGGAAACTTTTTTTTCACAATGTATATAGGGTATATAGGGTGGACCATCTATTAGTTTCACTGTGTAACGCAACATCTATAACATCATTTTGCCAAGTTTCATCAAAATCGTTTCAAAATTTTAAAAGTTACTTTTTGTTAAGAGAGTCGAATTTTAACATTGCGAATATTCTTCGAGAATGTAAATAAATTTATTCTAGTAAACTGCCGCAAAGGTTCTTTATATCGAAGTAAAAACGTATTTTGTATTTTAAAAAATTGAGTTCAAGTAGGCTTTGCTCTACCTGTAAGGTTTATATTCTTACATGACTTGTAGTGAAAGCTACAAACTTTAGTATACACCAGACTATCAGGGCGTTAACACATGCAAACATCTAAATTTTACGGAAAAAATAAATTTAAAATAATAAAATAAAAAACAAAACAAAAAAAAAATTGGTAAAAAAAAAAAAATGTAAGCCAGACGGAATTCGGAAGCCAAGGTAAGTTGCTTGCAACATTTTGAAGCATTTAAACAAGTACTAAATGTGTTCACCGCCCAAATAGGTAAGAAAAGACAATACAAGAGTAAACAACAAAGAACCAGATCTCGGAGGATCAATTCGTAGCACGTAGTCCAACGCTGCGGTCGGAATAAAGCGCAACCATCTTGGGCATGACACAAAAATGGAGGGTCATGGTGTAAAAATAATGTCGCCAATCTTTACTTTCCCATTGGCCATATCGGAAATATGCTCGGCGCTTTATGCTGCTCGTGACGTCTACTGCTCTCGGAGCATCAATTTGTAGCAGGAAGCCCAACGCTGCGGTCAGGATAAAGCGAAACAGACCATCTTGAGCATGACACGAAAATGCAGGGAAAATATTTTATTCACAAGTTTGATTGTAGCAAGCAATGGATTTAGACGAAAAACATTGGATTTTTTGCGAGAAGATCTGGTTTAATGCAACGCTTCAGATACTCCTCTTTTGGTGTGCCAACGGGTCTTCCAATGCTCAAGTAGACGCGACCACGCACAGCAACCAAATGCGCCAAGTACACGGGAGCAGGATATGACACAGATCTGTTGCAGCGGAAGAACAAATGACATAGATTGAACGTCAACTGTTGAAGCAAATTAATGTTCAAATTTCCAGTATTTTCGATCACATTGTATCGAGTTGGCCTGGCCGTACCCTGGCCAATCTTTACTATCCCATTGGCCATATCAAAAAAATATGCTCGACGCTTTATGCTGCTCGTGACGTCTACTGCTGCAATTGAATCTCCACTATGAGGAGGAATTGAATATGCTACTCTTGGCAGTTACCTTTGCCCAGTTTGACCCTCGAAAACCAAAAAGAAGGCATAACTAATCAAAACTGCTCCATAAGCGTAACGCCCTGTATGGGAGTATACTTATCCAATCCATAATTTTTTCTATACCTGTTGCCATTTTAAATTGAGATATTTTAAAGAATGAAAATTACTATATTAAAGCTTTTTAGTACAGAGAAGTTTTATTACGATATTATTTGGCAAATATGAGCAGAAAGCTTCAATTCTTTGGGGTTACAAAATAAATTTAGACTGGGGCCGGCAAAAAGTTTGTTTACTAGTTGGAACAGCTCGTATAAAGTTCTCAAAACAAAATATTAGTTGGCATAGATAAAAAGCGGGAAAGCTTACAGCGGAGGAATGGGCTTAGATATAGACATAGTTTTGCTCAGAATCTATGCGCAACAGATGGTAAAGTTTCGTGTCCCTAGAACAGATATTGAAGTGCATAAAGACAGACAAGGTTCAATCGCTACCCGAGATTATAATGATAATTTTTGTATAAAGACCTTGGAGTCTGCCGCGCCTACTTTTATCCATTGCATGCATTGCACAAATCTGGAATACCCTTGGTATCCTTTCGTATAAATACTGGGTATAAAATAATCTTAACATCTTTAAGCCAAGAATTGCTAGCGCTAAAAAATAATGTGTTACTGCTGGCGCCATCTAGCTTTATCTCTGGTGCTATCTATCTGTTGATAGTCTAAAAAGGGCAGCACCGTTTGTTCAGAACATCAAAATAATTTTCAGGTTTTTTTTGTTTATGTGTGCCAATAACAAAAATTTGAAAATCCTGAATACCAGCTCGCCATGCTTTAATTTTATCAGCCAAGCGGAACCCAAACGTTTGCATCCTATTTCGGAAAATCCACTTGATATCCTTTATTGAAGGTAGTTCAAATTGTGCGAAACCATTCTGGTAGCTCATTAGCGCCAACTCCTACTTAATTTGGAACGAATACACATGAAAAAAAAGCTAACCCATTGCTTCTGCAGATATGAGTAAATGATATTACTACATGACCGTATCGTCAAAAGCCTATTTGGAAGACCTACCCCATTTCTTGTATTTAGCTGACATTGTTCTTTCCAATTATGACTTGCCCAGGTCGCAGAGTCTAATATAGAGGCTGGTTCTCGACTGTATTCAACCGAAATCATTTCACCGAGTTTTCCAGAATAAAGTCTAGTCCAGTTACGTCACTTGTGATCCAGTTTGCCTTGAGATCTCAATTGCTTTAACAAGCCTGAAATCTTTTTTGACACAACTTGGAGCACAGAACCCGAAGCCGATGAGGATCACCCTCTTTCGGCCATATTTTACTGTGTTTTGGGCATTGTTACGTCCATAGTTTTTACCTGCTTAGGAGCAGCTTATGGTACTGCCACAGCTAGTGTTGGTATTTGCGTCATGTCTGTCAAAAAACCTGAGCTAATGATGAAAGGAATAACCCCGGTTGTTATGGCGGGCATTATAGCTATATATGGTCTGGTCGTTGCAGTGCTACTGGCTGGTTCGATGACGAAAATCTATGACAGTGACAGGGGGTTTATAATTGATTTCAAACGCAAATCACTTGCAATACATTAACTGTTCCCGAAGTAATATTCCACGGTTGTACCGTGAGAGGGAAATGGAGAGTAGGTGGTAGGTTTAGTGGGTGAGGTAACACAAGTCGCACACTTTTCGGCTTTTCAAGCTTCCCCCACCTATACAAAAAAAAAAAACACAACTGTTGATCAAAAAGCTAAAATTTCACTAACAGAGAAGTTGCTGAGGATGTCGGTATATTGCTTGGCTCGTGCCATGAAATTTTTTCTAACGTTTTGGGCATGAGACGTGTGTCAGCGAAGTTCGATCAAAT
>JBAMAX010001469.1:0-101765 GCA_037043745.1 Chymomyza amoena | reverse complement strand
TCTAAAACTAAAGCCTAGTGGTAGAGAGTTTTTCTCAAGACGCAGTAATCGCAAAAATCGATGATTCAAAGAACAAGTTCACAAAGAAAAATAAAAATCAGAATTTTAATGAATATTTAGAAACACAACTTAAAAAGCCAAAGTTGCTATATCAAAGCACAATGAAAATATCGAACATCGATGTTTCTCCAGCACTACTGGAGATTGGACATACAAAAGTTCTAAGATACCGTAAAATTGGCTACGTTTAACACATCAATTCAAAACCAAGTAGCCACGGAACGGTCTGCAACTTCTAAGCAGAACAAACAGAACTAATACTAAAGATCCAATCGTCACACTACTCCGGCGAGAACAAAATGGGTTCCGACCACAAAGGTCGTGCATAGATCACATTAGCACTCTAAAAATAGTAGTGAAACAATCTGCAGAGTGACGGTCGATCTCCATCTCCTGTTTGTGGACATCGAAAGTCGACACGATCAATCGTGATGCCAGGAATACCACAGCATCTGATTCACCTTATAAGAGCCATATACGAATGTGGGATGACAATGGAGACCTTTGGAGCTGCTAGGTGATCTGAAATACGCTGATGACAGCTATGCGAAGACCGTGTGGTGAGTTTTGCTACTTAGGCAGCAAGAGTACGAAAAACGAGATATTCATTCTACGAACTCAACAAAACTTGGACTGCGCGTAACCTCACTAGACGCACCAAAATGGGAATATTTACCTGCAGCGTAAAGTCTGCAGTACTGCATAGTAGCAGCACGTGGAAGTTCACTGACAGAGTCACGCCAAAACTGCAAATATTTATTAACCGCCGCCTACTCAGAGTCCTCAAAATCTTTTGGCCGAACGAGCACAATAAGGAAGAGCTACTGCGGAGAGCAGAAACTAAGCCAATCGCGATGGAGATAAAGCTGTTAAAAGCCGCTGGATAGGTCATACTCTTGGTACGGAAGACTCCAACCTAGCCAAAAATGACACTACAGTGGAACAACGTCTACAGGGCGCATTTTTGAATATTGAGTTTATATATCCTGTGTCAGAAACCACTTGTGCTCCCATGAACAAAAACTAGACGGCGCACTTTGCATTCTTATGTACTGTTTATGTTCCTAGTCTTAAGTACGCTGCTGTTTACAACAGCGCCGTGTTTTATTGGAGGTATTCACGCTTTGTGTTGAGATGAGGAGTTGAGGCCTTTTACAAAAACAAAATGTATGGTGAAATGCAACTCTGTGTTTCAACTCTCAACTCAACTTTTCCTCAACCCAGAGCCACAGATTACTTTTTGCTGTTGAGTTGTTAAGAAAGTGTTGCATAATATGCTAATTCGCCGCCTTTTCAGCACTGCAAATTTTGTCATTTTTTAGCCATTTCGTGATATGAAAAGCAACGAGTTTCTTTAAACTCGCTACAAAAAATAAGAGCGCGAAATTTAAAATAATTAAATTTAATTAACGCAAGGAAAAAAAGTTCTGGCATTTTTGTACGAAATAAAGCGAATTAGACATAATTACTAGTAAAAGTATAAAAATGGATGCGAATTCGAAAATGCTGGGGTATACTAGTCTTAATATATGCTGGAACTGTTGTGGAGTCACCATAAGCATTTGAACAAACTGGTTTTCGGCCAAGGAACCGAACACGGCGCCAAGCATTTGACTAGTGGATGTGGAAGTGGTCACCTCGATGCGAAATAAATATTGCATTTTTCCCATGATAATTTTCTAAAAGTTCATTAATTTGTGCGTCGCCAAGCAACCCCATTGTCTCTGTATTATACAAAATTCCTTTTTCCACAATGAAATTGTTTTAGCCACGAACCTTCAATAAAATGTATTTCATCCAAAGCCTTTTGAGCAACAGCTTCAATCAGCATAGACTTTACGCTCTATCTTAGCATTTTAAATAAAATTTTTTAATTTTAATGATAATTTGCAACAAAATAATAAAAATGTGTGTAATCTGTAGCTACTTTAGCTAAAGGTTCAATTAAAATAGATTTCATGTTCTGTCTCAGCATTTTTAATTCAAGTTTTTGAATTTTAATGCAATTTGTACCAATTTACAATCGCAAACAGACACAGGGAAGAGGAAGACCAAACTCAAACTTAAATTTGGTTTTTCTACAATTAATTCGTTTTTGCAGTAATAAAATAATAAAAATCAATGTAATACACAGCTACTTTGGCTACAGGTTTAATTGCAATATATTTTATGCCTTGACTCGGCATTTGTAATTTATTTTTATTAATTTTTATTCAATTTGTACCAATTTACAAATGTAAACAAACTCAGGAGGGATTCACGCTTTAGCCTGCTGACTTTTTTCCTCAACTCAACAAAGCGTGAATACTCTATTATGTAACTTAGAAATAAGAGATTAATAGTAAATAAATAAAACACCACTCGGAAGACTGAGATCAATACCAAACCAACACAAAACGCGCGCTGTAGTGCATCAGAATCTCGAATGCACACAGATCGGCCGTATAACTCCATAGCCTGCTCATTACAGTGCATATTCTTTTACAGAATGGAAAATAAGCTTAGTCCATTACAGTTAAAATATTGTACTACTCCCAATTCAAACTCTTAGAAGTCGATTTGGTGAACAAAAAAAATGTCTCCCATACAAACTTCGTAATTTTAATTGCGGCCAGTTCAGGTGGTGGCAGCCATACCCCAAGCAGATCACCAGAGAAAAATACTAAGGAAAAACACGCAGCCGAAACCAAACCTTCGCACAAGTTACGCTCAAGTCCAGCCATAAACAGACGCACTCCTTTTTTTGCTTAAAAAGATCCAACTGAACAACTTCTAAGATGAGCGAAGTGAGCATTTTTGAGACATATGTACATATACACTACAGGTTCCACTAACACCCCGCTGTAAATACCTCAGCTACTAACACAACCAACACATCTACTTACTCAATAAAGCAATAAACAATAAAAGTCAAGCGGAAATACTAAAAAGTTTGTCCCACGTACTTAGCGATTCTCTTCACCCACTCTTCCTTGATATTTGGAAACAAGAAGCTGTACCCAATAACGTGTTAATGGGTACCCTTATCGTCACCCCGAAGAAAGGCGATTTGTCATTATGCAGTAAATACAGAGGCATCACACTTTTACCAATTACATCAAAATCTTTACACGATTTCGACCCAACCGTTCACGCATACACCAAATAAACACGCTGCGCGTTATTGTTGTACAAGGAAGCGAATGGCAGGTGTCACTACAACTGCAATTTTTCGAACTTTTTACTGCTTATGATAGCATACACGAAAAGAAGAATATGGAAAACCTAAACTCTAAACCAACACGGTATCCCGAAAAAATTGATTAGCTTAATTAAGGCGCAGTACACAGGTTTCAATGCCCTTAAAATAAACACGACAAGTAACAAGACTATTCAATCGAAAACGACATGATTGAAACGTTGGTTTTTTTTCATATATGGGTAGTGTTATATCCGGAGAGGATAGTCTGATTCTCGTCAATGTTATCAACTAACACTAAACTTGAAATTTTCAAAAAAACAAACGTCATTCCAGTGATACTATATGAGACGAATTTGAAGAGTTTGGTGGTCAAATGTTACAGCCAAACAAAGACGCAAATTGCGATGGATTGGCCATACGCTTCATAAGGATCCAAACGAAATATGTCGTCAAGCACTAGATTGGAATCCACAAGGTAGGCGAAAAAGGGGCCGTCCTAAAACTTCATGGAGAACCGGGATTAGTACACAAGGGAAATCGTGGAACGAATTAAAAGTAATCGCAAACAATCGTACTAAATGGAAGAGCGTTGCTGAGGCCTATGCTCCTTAAGGAGATAAAGAAAGTAACAACAAGAGCAACAAAATTAGCTTTCTGTAATTTTTATGTAGGAACTAGATTACCAACTTTGTTATTAATAAAACAAAATTGTTTAAATTTATAGGAGAGCGGGTCTAAATGCGGTACACATTTTCGCATATTAATTTTAGCCGCAGAAGCTAATCATAAAATTAATCAAGAATATGTCTATGCAGTGCATGCATATGTACATATTTATATTTGTACATCTCCATGAACTTTTAACAATCTTTTATCTCTTTCATTGTTAATTATACATAACACTTATAATTTGCCAAAACCTATTTTCTTTCCTTCATATGTTCATACATGAATACATACACACATACATGCAAAACATGTAGTTGTCGCCCATGTATACATACATGAAATTCATGTATTTTTATTGTTATAGCATGCAAGTAGTAAAAGGAAAATAATAATTTTCATATTTTATAAAGTTTTACAACAAATCTTGAACTTTATTATAAACCTTTAAAACACACATATGTACATACATACATACATATGGCCGTACATATTTTATATTTAGGCATGGCTTCTGCATTAATTGCCGCACACAGAACTGCTGCAGCAGGGAGTTTCGTCATCGACTTGGGCCTCGTCGGACTCATTTTGAACGCCGCGCACTTCGGATTCCGCAACAAACACTGGCATTGGGGCTGGCGACAATTCTGATGATGACAAGGAGCCAACAGATTCATAGGAAGTTTCGGAAATTGGGTAATGCATGTCGCCCAGCGAGTGTCCTACACCCGAGACGCTTCCAACGGCGCCCACATATTGCTCCTCATCGGAGTCGCTGTCGTAGAGATATTCCTCGCCACCTAGATTGATGAGCATTTGACGTAAATAGCGTAACTCATCGTGAGCACGAGATACTTTGCGCTCAAGAGATTTCATTTGCGATTGTGGAATAAGGGGGCAGTCCAGGCCGTGCAATATGAGCATTAGTGGATCAGTTGGCAACGGATCAGCTTGAAGAAGTTGCTGAAATGTTTTCATTAGACCTTGTAAAACTCCACCCTCTGTGAGGTATGCCGAATATTCGTCTTCTGTTGCAGACATATTACGAAATTTATGCGCGAAAAATTCAACTTAAAACGCTATACAAACGCAAAAAAATGAAATGATTCAGCCGAATAACTGTAAACTGCACAGAGTTGCAATGCAAGAACGCCACCTAGCGGCTTTTGTAAGGACTAGATTTTAACAGCGCTGCCAACTCATCAGGCTGCATTAAATCAGCTGCATTCCACTTTTTGATTAAGTTGCCAGTGCGTACACTAAAGATATGTCCAGCGAATAATAGTTTGGATACAATTAATTGCATATATAATAAAGTTTCTAAACTAATATATAAAAGGAGTATTTAAATTGCACACTATGTCATTCTCCTTCGCAACACCAACGACAAGTGCTGGGTTAGGTGGGGCTGCCCCACCAGTAGGTTCGTTTAGTTTTGGCGCGCCAAAGCCAACCACGGCAGCGCCTCCCCCAGCCTTTGGAGCAACACCATCCCTTGGCGGAGCAGCGGCAACCAGCTTTGGCTTTAACTCCACAGCAGTAAGCACCGCACCGACCCTATCTTTTGGAGCGGCACAAGCAGCCGCAGTCGCTCCAACAGCCTCTGCACTGCCGGCGTTTGGCGCGCCAGCCACTAGTGCCACATTGCCAGCCTTCGGAGCCCCGCCAGCAGCTACAGTTGCTGTAGCGCCCACATTTAGCTTTGGTACTCCTGCACCAACGACAGCGCCGCCAGCATTCGGTTTCGGTGCAACTCCAACAACTGCAGCCACCTCAATGCCGGGAATGCTGGGACAAGGTGTAGGAGCATTTGCCTTTAATAAGCCACTGGGTGGCGTACAGCCAACCACAGCGGCTAGCTTAAACTTTAATACGATAACTACAACAGCCACGGCCCAGCCTTTTAACACAGGCCTTCGTTTGGGCACAGGCTTGGCGCCAGCAACAGGTGTTGGCGGCATCTTTGGCAAACCTCTGGGCACGGGTGTTCCACAGACTACTGCTCCGCCAACCTTTATTGGACTAGGTGGTATCGATGTAACCGCTACACAACCTAAACTGGGCGATTCTAAGCAAGACGGAGTGAAGGTATGTACAATAAGGCCGCAGTATAATGCCTTATTTAACCGATACTCTTCCTGCAGATCAAAGAGACGCAAGTGCCTGATGAAATTGTCAAGACCGTGGATGCTCTTAAATCATATATTAAACATCAGAAGACTATTTCCTCTGACATTGGCAGAACTTCGACATCAAAATTTAGCAACGTCAGTCACGATATTATGAACTTAAAGTGGGTGCTGCAAAGCATGTCCAACGCAGTTGATACCAACAACCAACAGATCAAATTACTACGCAGCGAGACAGCAAAGACCATACAGTCCTTAGAGATGGCACAGCGCACACAAGACACGCCAGCTGGTCTTCAGTTCGAGAACAGTGCACCCTTTCAATATTTTCAATGTCTTGTGGCGAAATATGAACAGGACCTGATTTCATTCAGGCAACAGATTACTCTCACCGAACGGCACATGCACGCTTTGGCTAATCCTCAAAATGTATCGCCAGAGGATCTGAAACGCGGCTTCCTCCAACTAAATGAATCATTTATATCCCTGGCAGGTCGCCTACATGAGCTTCACCAGCGCGTCGAAGAGCAAAAGGATCACTACCTGAACTTGCGTCGGTTCCGGCTGGGAGACACCACAAATGTTTTTGAGAAGATTGACAACCCCCCGGCAAAACTGGTGGAGCCGCAACGCATCAGCATTGGACCCACGCCTTTTTCAAACATTTCGGCCATAAGCACGCTTAATAAAAGTTACGGAGTAACAGCGGCGGCATCATCTACCAGTGCGCCTGCTGCAAAGTGACGCTCTTAGTAATATTTAGTTTTTGTTTCGACCGTGAGTAATAAAGCAGTCCCTGCACTATACATAATATATATTTCAACTCAATGAAGCCATGCATTAAATCAACAAGCGTATCCTGCTGTTGGAGACGGTCCCTCAATAAAATATAAGCACAAACAAGTGCCATGCTGGGGCATCGTTTGTTTTTAATAAGACACAAAAGACCGCAAACTAATGGCAGATTACTTTTTAACCACTTGTATGACATCTTCATCAGCCATAACATGCCCAACACCAACGCGTTGTGGCGAGTACTTGGTGCTTGTGCCCCAGACTAAGGCATACTTGAATTGTGCAGCCAGTGAGCGATGTATGGCATGGCACACGTGCTCTACACTGACGCCCTGTAAGAAAATATAATTCTCGCATGAATTCTTTTACGCAAATGAGCTTGAATAATTTACCTTTCGCAGAATAAGGCCATCATCAAAATCTGGTGGCGCACCTGGTTTTTTTGTGTAGACACGTATCAGCTGCAGTGCCTCCCATAGTGCCTCCAGCATATAGTCCAAATTAAGTTTCATGTTACAACTGACCACAATGGAAAATGGTTGTCGGGCCAATCGATCCACTTCTTCAATTGATATTTGATCAATCTTATTGTACACGTATAGACAAGGCAAATATACGCGATTGGCTGTCACAACGTCAATAAACTCATCCTCAGTACAGTCTTCGCGGAACAGCACTTCAGCATTGAAAATTTTAAAGGAGTGCAAAATGGTCTGTACCATCTTTTCGTTGCAGCGCGAAAGCGAACATGTCGAATTGAAGCTAAGGCCGCCGCCCTTTTTTTGTTTAAAGTAAATGTTTGGTTTTCGTTTGTTAAGGCGGATGCCTACTGACTCCAGTTCGCGTTCCAAAAGCTCGCGATGCACATTTGGCTTTGTTGCGTCCAGCATCATAAGTACTAGATCGGCGGTGCGAGCCACTGCAATGACCTGACGACCGCGGCCCTTACCTTGGGCAGCTCCTTCAATGATACCTGGCAAATCAAGTAACTGTATGTTGGCGCCCTTGTACTCTATGACGCCTGGAATACATGTCAGCGTTGTGAACTCATAATTTGCTAAAATACAACGAAATTGGTTAGTTTATTTATAAACATAAAAATCAATTGATTAGTCGAATTACCAGCTTCCGACTCTGTTTTTGTCAATGTGGACAACATGGTAGATTTGCCCACAGAGGGAAAGCCAATTAGAGCCACACGGGCATCTCCACTCTTGAGTACATCGAAGCCGTCACCCTTTTCACCCTTCTTTGACGGTTCCAGTAACTGCGATCGATATTTGGCAAGTTTTGCTTTGAGCAATCCCAAGTGGTACTCAGTCGCTGGAAAATTCAATCTTTGTAAGTGCCAAGTAAATTCTAACCTAAATATCATTGCCAGCGTTGCGAATTTCAATGCTTGTATGCCGGTTTTGTTGCGTACCTTTGTTCTTTTGTGTGCGTGCGATTTCCCTCTCGATTTCTGCTATTTTATCTAAAATACCCATGTTGCTACTGGATACACAGGTAGGTCTTGCATTTAGTTGCAATTAATGTTTATTATTTCAACCAGCGGCACACTCTTGTCAACTATTATTGTTGTTGCAGTAGTTAGCAGGGCTGCTGATTCCAAACGAAACAGTTTCCAACAGGAATGAATAGTGTTGTGAAACGTAAATGGGCACTGGCATGCAAAAGCAAGTATACCGTTTTAGTTATAATTGCCATAAAATATAATTATTATAACATTATGTTATAATAAAAGTATGTAATTTCATCTTAAAATGTGCGCAAGTGAAAACTTAAGTCATTTAAAGCTTCAAAGAGTTGGTAGTGCTATTAAAAAAAAGTTGGCAGCCCTAGCTCTTGACGCTCAGCTGTTTTTGGCGGTTCCCAGTAAAGTTACAATAATATTTCGATTCGATTTTTAAGGACTGCGTAAAATATACTCAAGTACACATACAAATACAATTACAAGAAACATTCACACGAAGGACAATATGTAAATTACAATAGTGAAGATTAGTTTACTTGGCATAGTAGCCATTTCCATCATTACCCATAAACTCAGTCCATCGTTGGGCATCAATGTGATCCAACTCGGAACACACTTCGCCCGGTTGCAGTGATCGGCAGGTGCAAGTTATGCCAATGCGTGTAATAATCAACTGCGACTCGTATTTGGGTAACGCTGGTTCCGCATCTACGAGGCGCTCGCTGAGGCACTGCTTAAGGAATTGTTTGCGTAGCACGCGTAAATTATCGATGGTGTAGGCTGCAGAAAAAAGAAGACTTTTGCATATAAATACGGACTAAGATGCGCTGGACAAATAACTTACTCTTATAGGCGCTAATTTTCTCCTCGACACAATTAAGATCTTGCGGCGAAAACAGTGGCGGATAGGCTTCTGATTCTCGTACATTTAGCACAAAAGCAAAGTCCACAGAGGAACTGACATTTCCTAGCGCCTTGAGCAGCACGCCTGTTGATGAAATGGACGCCAAATACCAATCGGTTCCATCCTCATTTTCGGGCGTCATATTCCCAGTGCCAGGGTCTGTGTTGGCTGGATTTGTGCTGCTTTCGCCGCCAGTATTTCGCTGTCTTTTACGACGGCGATAGTCACGCACATTGGGCATTGTTGCTGCTTCAACGGCATTTGCCACCTTTTCACGAGCCTCGTGCTCGTACTCTAGATCCCATAAGCTCAACTGCGGCTGAGCGGCGTCATGTGGATTTGTGCTCAGTTTCACAGTGGGCGCTCCATCTCCACTGCGCACATCGCGATTGACTGCAGTTGGGTATTTACTTCGCAGATGTATAGGCCGTTCATTTGGATCATTTGGCATTTGTGGTGCCCCGTTTTCATTATACACCAGCTCGTACTCTTCAGGGGCACGCAATGGATTTTCCGCTGTCTCATATTCTTTCTGTAAGTAAACACAAATAGTAGATTTTTTGTTTTACTCGTTTTTTTATAGACTTACGAACTCGTTATACGGCCCTGCTGCTGCACTGCCACCATTAAATAAGGCGTAATTTCCGGACGGATCAATCTGTGCTCTGGATAGTATTTCCGGCAATTCTTGTTCAATAAGTGCCGTCTGCTTATGATGTTTCTGATACTTGGGATGTCCATCTTCAGTTAGGGAATCATCGGTAGCTGATTGTTCTTCAGCTATTACCTTTCGTAGTACCTGCTCACGATTCGCTATCAGTTTTTTGAGGAGCTTGGGGTGCTTCAAAGGCGATTGTTTGCGAGACTGCGCCGGCCGCTGTGTGCGATTCAAGTGTACCTCAAGATCATCGGTACTAAAAAGCGCAGCTCCAGGCGGTTCTATATGTCGTGCAATGGCGTAAAGTTTAACAACTGTAGACTCATTGTATCGTAGACGACATGTGTCTGCACGCGCTTGTAGTATTATATCGCTGTCTAAGACGCAAAAGTAAAGTGTACAGAAAATTAACATTAATCCAAACGACTAAATACCTGGCACAAACTCATAGGCATCCTTGGCATTCGGTTTGTCGCGGCACTGCAGCTGCCAATGTAAGAAAAAGTCCCCTCCAAAGCTCTGAGAAACGGAAACCCCACCAAGCAGGCTGTTGGCGCCACCTGCATCCGTCATCATGGTATTAAGTAGCGGTTGTCCGTTGCGACCATCCAAAATAGTCGTTTGCGAATAATAATACACAGGAAAGCCAGGTCCCGAGTTGTACTTGACCATAAAGTCGGTGACATTGTCATGGTTAAAGTGTCCTGGTACAATGGCACTAACACATTCACTCGCTGGGAATGTGAAATTCCACAACATACTGTAATTGTGGCCATCAAAAGCATAAACGGTACTATTGAACGATGCTACGACAACGTCGGACACGTTATCTCCATTCAAGTCTGTCAACACAGCAGGCACCATAAGCCCAGAATGTGGCTGCTGATATAATGGAGTAAAGTGCTTTTCACTTGTGTATGCCATCATAGCATGCAGACGTAGGCTGTAAATTCCTCCAGCCGTGTTCTGTCCCCCTGTTAGGATGAGCAGCAACTCAGTGCCATCATCACTTGTAATAAGCTGAATGGGCACGAACATTTCTTCACGGTACGGTGTGGGTATCGAACGTAAAACCTTGCCAGTTTTCCCCGATATGAACTTGATGTGGCCAGCTTTGGACTCCTCGCGCTCTTCCAAGTGGGCGGCAACTATTTCAGGCACCCCATCATCATTTAAATCGCGCACTACGTTAATGGTATACAGATCCATAACAATGGGAGAATTAGTTTCCACCTCAATTTCTCGATATGACCAAATGACATGACCATTACGTCCGTTTATAGCAAAGATCATCTGCACGCATTAGAAAAGTATTATGCATTACAATATTTTCATTTGGTGCATAACTTACCCCCAGACGACCTGCAGCTACACAGTCTGGACTGCCGTCCATATCAATATCTGCTTTACAATGCAGAGAAAAGACATTGGCCACGCTCCACGTTTGCCAGAGTAATGATCCATCAAGTCCATTAACAGCAATGACGCCTCCCTCGCAAGGAACATCATCGCCCTGCTGTGCAGATTTACAGCGAGGCAGTGGAATGCCTTCGTAATGTATGTTGTCATCCACGCCGTAGCCAAATACAATGTCCTTAATGCCATCATCATTAAGATCGACAGCGCGCAGCGGACTCTCGCTGTTCATACGCGCAAAGGTATGCGTCCATCGTTTCTGTACGCTGATTTGTGTGCACGGCACAAATTCACTGCCCATGCTACTACCATAGCTGGGGGAAGATATACCATCTATCTGACTTTTAGTATAGATAGCATCATGTTTCCACCAGTGATTAAGGCGTTGAAGCGGCATGGGAAAGAGCGTTAATATAAGTGCAGCCAAGCTTATCAAGGCGCAGATGACAGTTAGAGCGGCCAAGGCATAACAAAAAGGTTCACAACAGCGACAGCAGCGGCGATGATGCTTTTTCATGATAGGTGCAGATATAGAACCATTGTGCTTTCGGTGTGGAGCCATAAGTGGTCGCTTAAGGCCCTGCTCCTCGTTGCGCTAAAAATAAAGTTAGAAATGGGAGACTGTAATACGTACAGTGACTATTGCGTGTTTTGAGTGCTCAAACCTTAGCCGATCTTGCATCTTTGATGAATACCTCATCATCAACGTCATCACTGATGTCCTCGTCAATGGAATCGCGAACAGCAATGCGGTTTGATGGCACATATGGTCGAAGCTTCATCATTTTTGCGGCAGTTGCCTTTAACTTAAAATGCTTTGCCTTAGGTTTGTTGCCAAAGTCCTTGCAACCAAGCACCTCATAAGGGTAAGGTACACTTAAATTTCAAATGCAATTGCAAAACTTTAATGCATTTTTATTATAGTTTGTAAACGCATGTGAAGGTTTTCGCCTTTTCCATGTAAAAATCAATACTAACGTCACTGCTCTGCAGTTAGCTGAGTTACGCGAAGCGCCTGCGCGAACAAGTAACCCCCTCGGCATCCACACCGGTGCGTTTGACAACATAGCACATATGTTGGAACATTATAGAAGTCTGACTGCTACAGGTTTGTTTATCAACAAGAGGCGATGACGCAGCATACACCACCTGAGCACACTCAGTTGGCAGAGAGCGAGCGAAAGAATGAGGCGGTGACCGCCATGTTGATGGTTCAACAACTGTTGCTCCGATGCCACCGAGCCTAACCACAAGTAATGGCTTTTTACATGTGCACGAGGCACTCGACTACCGACCCTTGCCTCATTATTAACAATTTGAAGCGGTTCAATGTCCTTTCGTTTACTTTCATGAATGAAGTTGCTCGGCACATTCGGCGGGGAGTTGGCTCGTTTCCAGCCCATTCAAAATACTTCCGCAAGTTAGCAAGTGGGTCACATTTTGTGTTCGTTAGGCTTCGGTTGTATACGTACATAGTACATACATATTAATACATATGCAGATGTACATAATTATGTAGTAGTAACATGTTTTGTCTAGTGGCTTGTGTGCAGTCTGAGCCTATTAATTTTTTAAGAAATGCGCTTTGTTTTGAATTTGAATGCACGCATCTATACATGTTTGGTTAAATATTTGTACGGAAATGACTTTATCATGTCTTCAAAAAATTCCAACTAAAGTTTTGAAATATGGCAAATTCCATTCACTTATAATATCATTTTGGAAGACCTTGATTTGTGCCAAGCTATGCTGCAGTAATACTTGTACTGTTTATGACGTTACGCTTGTCAAAAGTCAAACAAAAACCACTTAAAACCACGCCAAAACCTAGCCTTTATGGCCTTTCTTTGCTTCTATATACATGCATTCACTTTCTATGTATCACTGTGGAAAAAGGGAAAACTTAAGAGCAACACTTAAATGCAACGGTTGATAAAAATCGTGCAGACTCAAGTGCAAAAGCAACCACTTAAGCCAGGTCGAAAAAGCAACGCCAAGCTCGACTGCATTTGAATAAACTTTAGAAAATCAGCTGCTTTTCATGGCAATGACGGAGGGATAAGAACGCAAGGGCAGAGTCTACTGCAAATAACTTAAGTGTGTTATTATCGCATCAGAAATAATTTAATAACGACTATGTAGACGATAATGATGATGTTATTTCATCTAAAGTGTTGGATGGATGCGATGACTTTAGTTCCTTCCTTCACGTTTCTTAAGTGGGCATGTGTAAAATATTTTTAAAAATCTTTCCAAGGACGTCTACCTGGTAGCCATACGTTGCTTTTGAATATTTTTTTTGTTTTTGTTCAACTGAAATAATGTCTTCAGCTCAGCTAGGGATTGCATCGTTAAAGATAATAGTTGTTGTGACGTCAATCAATCGATTGGATTATCCAGCAATTGGTCCTTGTCGTTGCATTCATTAGCAAGCGTTTATAGCACACTTTTCTGCGCCAAGCCACTTAGCCCCTAGGCACAGTAGTTTCCGCCACATTTTTCTACTTTTGTAGTTGACTTACAAATGTGTTCATACCACTTGCCAACACCATAAAAGTTTTGTCTTCTGCACTTCTGTTACTAAGACTAACGAGCAAATTGAGAGAAAAAACAATGACTTTTGCTTATCCTTTTTAGGGCATTCAATTCAAAGTTGGAAGCAATCGGTATCAGCCCGCACGTGTGTACATTGTATAAATGTGTGTATATTGTTGGTTCCCCCAAGACTCAATCGCGTTGTCCAATCAATAAAATGGGCTGCTTCGGAACAATCTTAGCATTGAAGATAGTGACTGCCTGTGGTTGGGACAAAAATGTGACAGCAATGATGACAGAGCGCATCAGATTATGAAGAAAGGCAATGCCAAACCACTCGACAAAATTATGTTAAGTGACTATGGCAGCACACCAATACATAGTGCAAGGCAAACACACACATACACATACACAAGGGGTTAGGCTGTCGGCATACAAATTATAAAAATGCATATACACATAATTTTCTATATAGCAAAGTATGTACTATGTATAAGCAGGCAAGTATATATAAATAGTTTAGTTGATTTCATGCATCATGGCTGAACAACGCAGAAGGTAAGTTGCTTATTTCTTAGTGTGGTATATAATCAAAGTCTATGTGGCAAAGGCCTTTCACTTTTGCAGCACCACCAGACACCAGCCAGCACATACATATCTATCTTACATACTTGCATAGTATTTTCTATCCTGCATCCTGCAATGCATTCGTTGTCTTACGATTTCATTCGTTGGTGAACCTTCGTTGCATTTCAGCGTTTTAAATTTAAATCGCTTGCATTTAACCGCCAGTTGCCAGCGAAAGTTCGAACCGTAAAGACGTTGAATCGGAAACCAAATCAAATAATCATTTTGGTAGTTTGATTAGGAATTGTACTTTTATTTTAAATGTATTAGTAATTTATATACTGAGACTTGAGAGCTCATCAGTCAAAACTTGGAACAACTTGGAAAAAATTGTAAATTTTAAGGCCGTGGACATGCCTTCAAAATGTCTTGTGTTGTAGAAAAGCGCAGTTATGTAATCGTTGTGAATATTCTTAATTTAAATCAATTTACATAACACAAATTAAAAAGATTTTTAAAATCAATTTTAAACCTATTTTCTAACTAACGAAATTTTACATTTATCGCATCAATAACCAAAGGTAATACAAAATTTGAATTACAATTTCTTACACTTCACATTAAAAAAATTATCTTAATTTTTTTATTATTACTGCAAAGTGCTTCAACAATAAAAAGTAAATAAAAATTGTTTGAAACCCTGTTTCGTACTTATTTATGATTAAACAATTTACGATTAAATCATCTTCTTCATGGATATTTTCGTATGAACACGTATTACAAGAAAAAACTTGTCTAATTCAGTTTACAATGTGCATTTATAAATGAACCGATTTTGATCCAATTAGGCATAGTTACTTTTAAATGTCGAATTTGGCTTCGAAATCTTTATTAAGAAAAGAATTATGTATCGAAAACAATTTTTTGAGATGGGTGCTACGATATCTTCATAAACATATTAATTATCCTTGGGAACATTTGAATTTCCTCAAAGTAGACCCCCAGTAACAGAATTATTTTAAAATTTTTCTTATGGTTTTTGTGTCTCGGGACGCTTCCCAGACCTTTTTCAGGGTGTTATGAAGCATTCATATTATAGACCACCGATGTTTCTAATAATAATGTATTCTGAGAGTTTCGCTTACCATCTCTGGAGTATATCAACTTCTCCGACGAAAGCTGGTAATCAGCTGTAACTAGAATATTGAAACAATTTTAATAAACATCGATAAGTTCAGAAATGTTAAATCTTTAGACACTACGTATGAAATGCAGTGACTCTGGATAGTTTTTAAAAATACAATAGACAAAGGGATGTAATACATATTACTCTTATATAAGTTATATTTTGTGAATTTTAAACAAATAGGTAAAAGAGACCACTGTTAAAAACTCTAAACTGTAGTAATAAAATCACCTCAAAGTAAAATAAATATTTACTTTTTTTTAAAGATTTTATTCGATTTAAATTATTTTTGCGTCATACTATACTCGTACGGATAGACAGACATGACTATGTCGATTATTTTATTCGATCTAGACATGCTAGTAAATGCGGTCTTCTCCGGCTGTCTTCGCCAGTTACATATTTTTGCATTAAAATACGCAGAGATAATGCTTAACCCATGCAATCAAAACATTTATTATTTGTAGGTTAAAAACAATTTAATAGTAACAGTTGAAATATTAAAGTGGTCAAGGAAATCTGCCTTTTTTGCGGAAGAACACGGCTCTTGATATAGATGATTTAATCTAAATTTTCCATTTTAAGAAATACGCGGATATGGAGTTTAGCGAGTGTTGCAGATCATCGTGAATACCAGAATAAATTATGTCTGAATATTATTATTCACTTGCATTTCACCAACCAAGGGTTCTTTACAGAGAGGCGGGGCACCGTGACCAAAAGGTATTTTGTACCATACCCTTAAATTAAAGCAAAAGACTCTCCGCTTTCCGCATGAATAGCAGTAGGTCTTTTGTTCGTATTGACCTGAGATGGAAGGGACTAATCCGTTCCTTTCCCATGTGACAGGCTCCATCCCATACCACCCCTGGGCAGTTACAGAGAATGTGTCTTGTGGTTTCATCGTCTTCTAGACGGAGTCTGCACTCTGAAGAGTCCGATAGGCCAATTTTCGGTAGATGCTATCTAACAGTGTGGTGGCCAGATAGGTAAGCTGCCAGGAGTCTTAGGTAAACTCTGCTAGGGCCTTTTGTCTTGATCGCATCCAGAGGTTTGACAAGCACTTTTGCTTGTCGAAGCTCCGGAAGGGAGAACCAGTATCTCCTATGTTATGTTCTCCTGCAGCCCATTTGTTTATCATGGCTTTGATTGTGAACCAACTAATACCACAAATCGGCGCAGGAGATGTAGTCAGGGTGGAGGCACCCTGTCGTGCTAGATCGTCAGCACACGTGTTACCATCCACTCCCGAGTGTCCAGGCCAACATACCACGTCTTTGTTTCGGACGGACAGGGTTTGGAGGTAGTTGTGGCATTCCAATCAAGGGATATCATATGCATAAATAACACTGTACAACAGTGATTAAGCACTTTTCAAGTGACCTAGTGTACGTTGTAGGTTTTGACGAGTACATCACGATAGTGTGTTTAAAAATCGTCTAACACCCCGAAATTCTCAAGTTATTGCTTAAAAACCGTTTTTCGGGTACTGCGATCACTCCAACAATCACAACGTCATCATTTTTCAACCAATTTTCAATTGCTTTACGGTTTTGGAAAGAAGAAGATTCAAGCTTTAAGACGATATACATTTGTTTATACTTCATGCAAAGCAACTACGAGATTTTTTAAAAGTTATCTAAGATTTACACTTTTTTTTTTCCCGTTTTTCACACTTTGACGTCTTTTTTATTATATATAACATTTTGTTCAAAGACCTTTACTTTTTTACACTTGATCTTGAAGAAATATCAATGCCGAGTAAGAAAAGTCATGGTTTATCAAAATCGGTCGATACATTTTTAAGCTACGACGCTTATTGTAAACAAAAAAATTTAGCTTCCATCGACAAACAAAAAAGTTTTAAATGGATAATTCGTTTGTTTATGAATATATCATAACCAAATTTGGTATTCAAAAGTTTTTTATAGTTCCCAAGCACTGCACATAATTTGACGATATCCTATAGCTCCGATCGTTCAAAACAACTGTTTTAAAGCTAGATTCGCTATATTTCGAAAAACGGGTTTTAAGCAATAACTTGAGAATTTCGGGGTGTTAGACGATTTTGAAGCACACTATCGTGATGTACTCGTCAAGACCTACGACGTACACTAGGTCACTTGAAAAGTGTTTTCATTTTTTTATTTTGTAGTACAGTGTAATTTATAGAATGGGATAGTCGACGGAAACTTAGACAACGTACCAACTTATAAATTAATCCATCGTGCCATACCATGTCGCACGGTATTTGTGATTCTGTCGAGAGGATACAGTCATTTAAAGCAATTTAATAATTTTAGAATTAATTGGTCTAATTATAAAGTCGTGATTTAAGTTGTTTCGGTGCCCGACAGTAGAATACTCTTTTTCAAAAAAAAAGTCAATATAACACGCAAAGGATCATGCGGAACAGATTTTGAATCTAAAAAGTTGTAAACATAACTATTGTATTTTTAAGAAGATGGTTGGAGTCTACAAGACCAAGCAGCAGTTTACAGTTGTTTGAGCGTCCCTAAATTCTTAAAACCAACGCTTAGTAAACGCGAGAACCTTTCAATACCGTTGTACATCTGGTGGAAGGAAGCTTAAAAATTCCTATAATTCAACTAATAGCCGAAATAATAACAACAAAGTTGGAAAATTGAAATTATTTTTATTGCAAAAACTGGAAAATTCATTGAATTTTTTATATCCATGGTCAAGTTGGAAGCCATCATTGGTGATGAACTGCCATACGGCCGTTATATTAATGTTGCAGCTAGGGAATACAAGTATATACTGAGTTATCACTCAGCAAGTTTTTGTGTCTGGCTAGACGTTCGTTACATCGGCTAACATACCTATTTATTTGGTGCATCGTCAAATACCTTTCGTATCATTCTTAACCTAATGGTTGCCTTATTTTGAAACATTTGTATACGAAAGCGATTCGAGCGAGCCAGTATACCCCTGATCTGGATAGCATACCTCTAAGTAGGTGCCACTATTGGGTTATAAGCCACTATTTTTACACCGTAGAGGAAGAGGAGTTTCATTTTGGACATTTTAAAGCGACATCATTTGAGAAAAAGGAAGCGAAAAAAAAAATAAATTAAAATGTTAAGTAGAGCAAAAATAAGGAACAACTTTTGGACAGACTCTATGCTGTCCTGACAAAGAGCAAGGGCTCCAAGCAATGCACCGGTCGTAAAAAAACTCATTAGATCAACGATTTATAAATGCAAGAGCCCAACAAGATCGGTAAAACTTAAGATGCATTCTTTGTGCCCTATGTATCGTTGCATTACTTATCCGTTTCTAGTTCTTATAAAAAAATTATGCGTATAAAAAAATTCAAAGATTTGTTAATAAGTTCAAATCTTATTATAATCTTATCCCGACATGCTTCCTTTGATGCCGAATAAATGCATAGTATAATAGTAATTAAATTATATTGCAGCGATTTAGAATCATATCGTATAATGCATCAAACTTTAAGGTGCAAATCGTATCATTTTCTATCATAGAGTGGCCGAAGGCAAACAAAAATTCAATATCTGCCATGCCGATGCCTGTGTTTTTTTTTATTTAATAAAACGCTCATACGTACGGTCTCACTGACGAGCACGGATCAATCGCTGCATAAATCTATAATAACCTTTATCCTTTAGGCTATAACAAATCGAACCTCCGGCTGTAGCGCCTTGCATATTTTTGGTTTGCGATTTTTTTAACTTGATCGCCTTGCATTTGACTTTTAGTTGGCCTGACTTACAAATACTAGAAGGCATTGCTTACTAAAGCCTTCCATTATGGTTATGCGGTTTTGCAGACGAGTGCCAGGCAATTGTCCTTGTCTAATGCGTCCTCCGCTCGTCGAGCATTCATCCAAGTTTTGCATACTAGCTCGTCGGTTTCACCGTTAAACTTGCGTTGTGTCGCTCAATGAGGCACATTTCAACGGCGGTGTACAAAAGCGCATAGGCCACTTAATGCGCACCCTCGAACGCACCCTTACCCGACTTCAAAGCTCTACATGGTTGCCCATAACCTAGTCAGCGACGTCGTCAAGAGGTTTTAATTGTGAATTAAGTCGCTATTGTGGCCTCAGTGAGGGGGACAACATTTACCATGACTACGACAACAGCGACGGATTGTGGTATAAGTAGGGGAATCAGGTGTACCTATTGGGTTGGCCAGCCCTGTCGCAATGCCGAGGCTATTGTTCAGGAAACGCAGTGCCTTGTCTCATTGTCTTTAAGTTTATTGTTTTTATTTTACATTTTATTTGCATTGGTAGTCAGCATAATTGTAACCATTTTCGTCCGTTCGTTTTGCTGGCAATAGGCGCCGAGGATTTGGTGGCATTCCTCTCGATGGGCTCGTGGTATTTTCAATGCCAGTGACACCGTTCAAGTGTTTTGCTTCGATCTTAATGAAGGTCGAAGGCCAAGCGGAAATTACAAAACTCATTGTAAATATTTTTATGCTATGAATTTTTTCTCCTTGTTCCAGACGTAGCTGCAGCCATGGTGGCACAATTAATCATATTAGTCATATGCTCCATCTGTCTTAAATACTATGCTAAGGGTGAATTTCAGTAAGTACCTGTGCTTTTTTAGCGCGCAAATGTACCTGGAATAGGTTTTCTTTTTTATAGGCAAAGTCTTGCCATTACTGATATTCTGCCGGAGGACATCAAGCGTTACGACAAAATGCGGCCGCCAAAGAAGGAGGGACAGCCTACCATTGTGTATTTCCATGTAACTGTCATGGGCCTAGACTCTATTGATGAAAACTCCATGACCTATGTCGCCGATGTGTTCTTTGCGCAGACCTGGAAGGATCATCGCTTGCGTTTGCCTGAGAATATGACACAGGAGTATCGACTGCTTGAAGTGGACTGGCTTAAAAACATGTGGCGACCTGATTCATTCTTTAAAAATGCCAAGTCGGTAACTTTTCAAACCATGACCATTCCCAACCACTATATGTGGTTGTACAAGGATAAAACTATACTTTATATGGTAAAGCTAACCCTTAAACTCTCATGCATCATGAACTTTGCTATCTATCCACATGATACCCAAGAGTGTAAGCTTCAGATGGAGAGCCGTGAGTACACATGTGTATATTTTCCAATGTTAATGCATTTATTCAAAAATCGTTTTCTTGTGTTAGTATCGCATACTACAGATGACTTGATCTTTCAGTGGGATCCTACTACGCCCTTAGTGGTAGATGAGAATATTGAACTTCCGCAGGTTGCGCTTATACGAAATGAAACAGCCGACTGTACACAGGTTTATTCGACTGGAAATTTTACCTGTCTAGAGGTCGTTTTTACACTAAAACGCCGCTTGGTATACTATGTCTTTAACACTTATATACCAACATGCATGATTGTGATCATGTCATGGGTTTCCTTCTGGATCAAACCAGAGGCGGCACCGGCACGCGTCACTTTGGGGGTTACCTCTCTGCTTACGCTTTCTACGCAACATGCCAAGTCACAATCTTCGCTGCCGCCTGTATCGTACCTAAAAGCCGTTGATGCATTCATGTCGGTGTGCACTGTCTTTGTGTTTATGGCTCTAATGGAGTACTGTCTGATAAACATTGTGCTTAGCGACACACCAATACCCAAGCCCATGGCTTATCCGCCAAAGCCGGTGCCGGAGGCGGCGAAGAAGGAGGCTGAGGCGAGTGCGGCGCCACAAACTGGTAGCAGCAATGCATCAAAGTCCACCATGCTGCAAGTGCCCGACGAGAAGATTGAGAAAATAGAAAAGATCTTTGATGAAATGACAAAAAATAAACGCGTAAGTTGTAAAAACTATTTTTAATAGAACGAAGTGTAACAAGTTTAATTCATCACTATTGCAGATTGTCACCACAACTCGCCGCGTAGTGCGTCCGCCTCTAGATGCAGATGGTCCTTGGATACCGCGTCACGAATCGCGCATAATACTTACGCCAACTATAGCGCCTCCTCCGCCGCCTCCACCAGCAGAGCCCGAGCCACCCAAGCCTAAGTTGACCCCAGCTCAAGAACGGCTTAAGCGCGCCATATATATAGATCGCTCGTCGCGTGTTCTCTTTCCAGCGCTCTTTGCCAGTCTGAACTGCATATATTGGATTGTATTCTATGAGTATTTGTAAGACACGAATGGGGGAGTGGATATATGTTCTCGAGATATGTTTATTCTGATGGCTTTTTGTAAATATAGGTCAAGCAATTTCTTTCTCTCATGTTAACCAATATCAAAATATTAGTAATTTATTCGTATTAAAAATGAATTGTTACATGCAAAACAATATAAAAGTAACAATATAAAATCTCATATGCCACTATCTCACAGCTTTAAGCCAAATGCAACGAATTTTAAACATAACTAAGTACAGAACCTAACGAATATTGTATATTTAAAACAGTTTGTTGCTTACAATATGACATTATTATAATTCCTAATTGCTTAATCTTAAATTTAAACTGCAAAATGTGTATAAATTGAATGTAATTTTATGTCTCAAAACGCTTTTAATTGTAAATAAACTCTATTTAATCCAAAACAAAAAGACAGCTTTCCAGCCACCAAAAAGCTCTGACCATGAGCTTTAAGCAATATCTAAACTTGCAAGCACTTGCAAATTTGAATGACACTTTTCATTGATAATTCAGCACCTCCCCTCATTAAAAATGAACCTTGACTACACCATATACCTACTATGTACCTATAGGTACATACATACATATGTATATGTTTAGTACTTTATACAAATTGTTTCTAAAATTTTCTCACATGTCTAGTTTTGTATTACATTAAACAACAAGTTTGTATTTTTATTAACACTTTTTCTTCTACCTTAGAGCAAATTAATTTTATAGCTTTTTTCGACGCGCTTTTTCTTTAAAGGTGTCAACAGTTGCAAACAATGGTTTTAAATTTCTACCTGCAAGTTGTCAAGCAACTTGCAGCATCTACGGGTTCACATTTTGCTGTTGTTCGGCGTACTGCTGAATACCCAATTAATTATGTTGGTCACACGCTCCACACTTTTGCTTTTTCACGGTCTTTAGCTACGCCACCAAAGAAAACTACGATTAATTTCAAATAACGCCAACAAAAGTGCATGAAATCGTGTACCTCACTCAAGTCCCATAGATCTTATTTGTAAGAATTTACATTTTTAGTTATTTTTATTTCATTTTATTGCCTTTACTTTATCAACTTTAATAAAAACTAGTTCAAAAATTTTACTACTTATAAGCGGACGACTTTGTGATGCTCTTAAGCGTCAGTTGCGTAAGTAATCCAAAAATCTTTTAATTCCCTCAGAGGGAAAAAAGAAACGAAAAAGTTTTTTTGAACGATCGATCCTATGTGGGCTATAGATCTAGTCAAGCGGCTTTGATAAGATTTGAATTCTATAAAACTTTTGAACATCCAATTTGGTTATGAAATCTTCATAAACACCGAATCGAATTATGCTTCTAAAACCCAAAGATATTTTTATGTGCAAAAAACAAAGAGCCTCATTATTATTGGAGATACCCAGCACTGTACCAAAGATCAAAATCGGTTGACTGTATCATATAGTTCACCCAAAATGTCAATAATACTTGTGCAAAAGTCTTTTTTTTTTTATAAATGTATGGCAACGAAATTTCGATTGTGTAAGCAATATTTCGGATTTCACTCCATTCTGGTGGTATCGACATTGACGAACGCCATCTTTTTTAAGTTAACAGTACACAAAAATACTTTTGTTTCAAGAGCTTTTTTTTTACAAAATAATTGTAATTTAAAAAATTCTATAATAATAATTTTTTATGACCTACATTGTGATAAAAAATGAAATTTTCGGAAAATTTCCATTTCATTAACCCTTTTTTGTTTTTTAATTTTTCAATATTTTGAGTTCTGTATGTTGGTAGCAGTTTACTTAATCACTATGCCAAAAATGAGCGGGATCTGTCAAGTAGTTTGTTTACGGCAGTTGTTAATACCAGTCCACCTCATTAGTGCTCGTCGAAGTTACAATGCAAAAAAACGACTGTGAACGCATTTAAGGCAAAACACTTGACGTCCGGCGAGCCCGTTTTGACTCCATACCGACCAAAAAACACAATGTCACAATGTATAAATCGAACTGCATCATTCAAAAACTTTCAAAAGCCGCTGGAGGCAGTTTTCAGTACCTATGTTAGACCCTTTCATTACACTTTTTATATATTTTTAATAATTTCAATTGTAAGACATTATTTCACCAACTTGATCTACTTGTGTGGTCAAACGAACGGATATATTTCAATCGCTCACAAACCTTGTATACCCTTGATACTTTGGGTATGCAGCGAAAAAATCCGAGCTAGTATGACCTATGTAACTACGTCTAAGAAAAAATAAGGATTATGTGTTATGTATAAACAATAATTTAATAAATATGGCAGCACATATTGTATTGCTTGCTTTAGAGGTCATATGGTAATGAACTACAAAAAATTAATGCTGTGCTAGATATCAACTGAAAGGGATTAATTGACACAATTCTAAAATTGTTGGATTTACTGCAGTGGTCGGCCATTATACAAGATAAGCCGGCACTTTTCTTTCCCCCAACTGCACGACTGTCATCGACAGCAAGCATCTAGCAGCGATCATCGGATAAACCCTTGGTGACGAAAGGGGACACTGAACGATGCACTTATATATCAAGATAGTCAGTATTTACTAAGTTATGCTGCAGGAAGTTCCGCTGCAGTCAGTTCTGCCGTAGGCAGTTCTGCTGTGTCAGTATTGTTCCAGTTCGTTCTAAGTCTGTACTCTCGTTAAACTAAATTTATTTAATAAAATTATTCTTTTAAAAGTTAAGTTTAAGTTTCTTAATTTACATAAGCATTTTAACGTATGCACTCAGTATTCGTCGTATGTCCACGTGAGTGGACAGTACCGACCACTTAGTTATTCAGTGCAATAAATAAATGTACTAGTAAAGACGCATAGCTCCGTCAAGATTCAGATAACAAGTCGATTCAACAAACTTGTAAACTGTGCGTATCTTTCAGGAACATTTTGTGTTCCTATCTCTTAACGAAACGAATGTTGTGTTCTTAAAACAAGACCACTATCTAATAAGCATTTACCATACATATAGGATATATTCGGATATATTCCATAAACTAAAACTTAAGTGGGAAAGAAGACAATTCGAACTGGCTCGACCATAAGGAGTTCTTTATCAGAGAAATTAAGTATTGAAAAATATGTATAATATTAAACATAATTAATAATGTGAGCCAAAACAGCAACAAAATAAAACGTGCACTTGGGCTCTAAAATTCGTATATCTAAAAATGAATAATTAACTAAGCAAATCAAATTTGAACTTTTCGAAGCATGCCAAGGATTTCTATTTAAAACAACAACTTCGTGTATTGGAGTTTCCAATGGCTATATTATATTAGGAAAAAAACACAAAACTTTACACTGTGCTCGTTTTTAACTTTGTCTTTTTAACAAAGAAAAAAATATTAATTTGAATTTTAAGTAGGTCATTCAAACTGGGAAACCACGTCTGTCGAATGAATCACTCTTCAAATAAACATTACGCGTCAAAAAAAAACAAACAACAAAACGAAGGTTGAGCAAACTTTGACTAACATGGCGGCCCCAAGTGCTAATGTGGGTTGTAAGCAAGTAGTATACAAACTGGAGTTTGATATAGTTTAGACTGAATGTATTTTAAAAAAAGTTTAAAAGATTTTTGTATTTTTGTTCATAGTGGGAACACCAAGCTAGGTCTCGAACGGATATGCCTTCAAAATCTTCGATTGCCCCCCCCCATCGATTCACTTTGTGTAGCAACAATGCAAGCTCGGATTATTAAGCGTCTTGCAGCGCAATTTAACATAGCCAAAGAAAGTAAAGACCCGAAAAGTATCTGGCGTGGTTGGCAATCTACCAGTCTGCAGTCTTCAGTCTTCAGTCTTTCTGCTACTGCGTCGCTAAACAAAGCGAAACGGAGCTTTGAGTAAGACCTCCTCCCCACATAGAGACCGTCTATAACAATATAGTGGTTAAAACATGGAAAAAGCCCACAGTCAATGCTGGCTGGTTGCTATTGACGAACAAACTCTGCGCATATTTTCTTGTATCGTTTTTTCTTTTGCAGTTTCAGTTTCAATTTCAATTTCAGTCGAGTTCGGGCAGTTGCGGCATACGGAAGCAGCCGCCGGCGCATTCGCAATAACAAGTATCAGAAATAAATATCGTTTTAGTTAAAATTAAAAAAAAATATTAATAATAATAAAGGCAATTGGTGCAATTGTATAATGTGAACAACAATAAAAACATAAGCACGGGCATGAAAAGATAACATCTCTAAAATCAGAAAAGTGAAATTTTCGTTGATATTTTGCCAATTCGAATCGATTTCGCAATAAAATAAATACGTAAAGAGAACGATAAGCTATACGAGTATACATAATTATATTATTGTGTCAATAAGCCAAAAAGTTATTCCTGACAGGCTTTTGACAAAAGGAACAGTCTTAAGTACAGTGAAAACCTATAAAACTTATCACTTTCATTTTCGTTTAAAGTCGCAAAGCTTTCGTCAAGTCGGTTTATTGTGCGCTAATATTTGGTTCGTCAAGTGCGTGTATCTGTTGAATAATAAATAAACAAATCGAATCGAATCGAAACGAAACGAATCGGGGTGCTATTGGGCCCTTACCCAATACGCTCCATACAGATTATCGTCTGTTGCAGTTTTTGATTGACGACTTGAATTGCAAATGTTTTTTGTTTATTGTGCATTGATTAAAAGTTTGTTGTTTTTTGTATAACAAAATGCATATTGCTGCATATTTACTATGCTTCGGTTGGTATACTTTTTTATATATCTTTTTTAGTATTAATTTATATATATACATATATAAAAAAACAGGGTGACAAGTTATTAACCTATTTATTGAGACATGAACTGGTTAATTTTGGCTGGCCTTAAAATTTTGTAATGTGTTTTCGAATTGGTTGGCGGATGCGTCAAAACAAAAGACTTAGGCAACGAACTTAAAACGACATTATCAAGTACCATAAAAGAGCAGGGAGCTAAATGAAAACTCATTTCGATTTGTGCCAAAATAAAATGTGCCATTGTAGTAGATATAAGCCCATTTAAAAGGTATTTTAAGTCTTTGGCCTGATGTAAACCGGTTTTAAGTAAAAGTGAAACCTTTTAGCTCAAGTTCACGCAAAATTCCAGATAATCATTTGGCCACGCTCTCTGAATTAATGCGTTTAACAAATGCAAAAACAAAACTCGAAACGTGACTAAGTCTGCAACTTTCTCGGGCAATTGCAACTTCCTAAACATGACGTCACAAATGCAAAAGTCACTTGCCTAGGCCAATACTTGTATGGCCAATCCCAAGTTGTAGCAGCTGGATGTTCGTTCGTTCAGCTTTTCTTAGCAACTCGAACAGCTGCTGTTGGCCTGCCTGCCTGCCAAGTGTTTACCCATGTTGTATCTACATATGTATGATTTTGTTATTACCGCGTGTTTGTATATATTATGCAACTACTATATACATACCATAAAAAACATACATAAGACTTGGTTGTTGGCATCGTAGTTGTAGCTACATTTGTATGTAAACGCGTTTTCCACAGAGCTTGACAATTTACAGTCCAAGCCAAGAGTAAGAGCCAAACGACGCGACGAGTCAAGACCATGAAGTGTATAATTTTATTTCATATCTTCTGCATCGGAAGTTATTACAGCACTTGGGCTTAAACTTTAAAATAATGTCTCGTGCGTTTATAGTTTTATTGCGAGTGTGGAGATTTTCACTTTTTTGTTTTAAAGGAAAATGTCCTGCATATGTAATGTAATAATTAAACTATGTCATTCATCTTTAGATCAAAAGCCGATTAAGTCAAGCCCTAAAGCCCTTTCTTTAATTGGCACATATGTGGGCCAATGTGTGGCGGGCGCACCTACCAAAACGAATAAAAAATTATTTTTGCCATCTACATATTTTGTTTTTGTTATGGGTAACTTGGTTTTAATTTCAAGTGAAAGTAACAAAGTTGCATCGCACTGCTTGTAAAATGTTAACCAGATTCCGCCGACGCGATGACTCCATATACAAGGCAACTGCAGATTAGAGTGCAGGCATCTGGTCAGATAATACAGTTTCGAGATTTCCGCCAAAACAAAGAGAAATCTGAAACGAATATGCGACCTTGAGTATTACGTCAATTTAAGTAAAGTAAAGCACCGTCTCCGTAAAGCCACAAACCAAAAAGCAAGCCGAAAGAATACAGTGATAGTAAAGGAGTACCTCGAAAGTTAAAATGGCAACTCATTAAGTAAACTCACATTATGTCATCGTAAGTAAGTAGTTACAATAATAAATAAAAGTAAAAATAAAAGTTGGAAATTTGACGGATATGCGGACTCAGTCAGTCAGTCCCATAACACGAGTCTTAGTGCTTTCTCATTTGCTGATTTATTTGACTTTTGTTGCAGTTAGTGAGCAATACTCGTAGGCATGAAGATATGGGGTCTTATGCATAATGCCAATTTGTAGCATGACATGAAATGATTACCCAACACTAGTCAGTTATGTAGCTACCACAACTTACATGTAACAATTCATAACAAAATTTACTTAAGTTCAAATTGTTGTTGCTTTCGTGGTTTTTTATACAGCTCTGAGTAGTAGCGCCTTACTTCAGGCGAGTGCTGGCGATGATTTTGCCGATGACCCTGAAGAGCCTACACATTTGACAAACGATGGTAAGTGGATTTTCACAGTATTTATAGCGGGGCGTACATAACTTTAACTATTAAGGCAGCGTCTTTTTTCCAGCCACATCTGCAGGGACAGAGACGCATGGGACGGCAGCAGGACCAGCAACATAGGGACTCTGCCAGCATTGAATCGATTTCTGAGAGCGACATAAGTGGAAGCACTAGCTTTTCTAATTCTGATGATGATGATGATGACGGTGTGGAGGGCTCTAGTGAGTATTATGATGAAAGCGAAGAGCAGGAAAGCGTTACAGGCGAGAGTAGCAATGAATCTCTACCGCGGTTGCTATCACAATCGGCGTTTAATCGAATTTCGGAGACACTGGGCGCTCTCAATACCATGGGGCATATGCTGGTGGATATGACGCGTGGTGGACAGGCGTCAGCCAGCTTAGAGCATGGCAACATAAGCGCAAATACAAATGGCACAATACTTGCTAGTTCTACAGAGACACCGATCAGCAGCAGCACGTCTGAGCAAATACCAGGAATATCTGGCAAAATACTTGATACGACACTTTCCGCAAATAGTTTGCTGCCGGCAGGAAAGCCAGCAAGTTTGAGCGCCATAAATACAATAACCAAACGCATTGGCCAGGAGGAGCCGCCGCAGAAACCAATGTTTGTAGAAAACAAGGATCTGAAACAACGCAAGAAAAAAAAGAAGAATAAGCAAAAGGTTAAAAAGCCCACAGGAGAGGAGGGCTCGGTGCCCACCCAATCACAGCAGAAAATAAAAATACCAACCACTTTGCGCACTACCACCACAACAACAACACTGCGACCGTTGGACCAATTGGCCCAGGCAAGTGACAACGAAGGCACGGCCAAGGAGGTCGAGAATTATTGTAAAACGCCTAGTGGTCGTCCAGGGCGTTGTGAGGATCTAAGCAGCTGCCCGGCTTTACTTTTAAATTTAAGCAGTCTACGTGAATCGCTGTGCTTTAAAAGTCTGTTTGTGCCAGGTGTTTGTTGTCCACTATCATTAGTACCAGCCTCGACGGACGGCTCTACTGTGCTTACCACCCAAAGGCCACTAAAGCTGACAACTAAGACGCCCACTAAGCTGCCCACTTTGGCGCCTACTAAGCGGCCATCAACTGTACGACCTAGCACTCGTCCAACATCTAATTTGGTTTTAATACCACAAGTAAAACCTTCCACAACTACAACAACAACCACCACAGAGGAACCACTGGAACCTGAAGATCTAGATGAAATTGCCAACAATATTGTCGATCCGGATGAGTGTGGGCAACAAGAGTACTCCACCGGCCGCATTGTCGGTGGTGTTGAAGCGCCTAATGGTCAGTGGCCTTGGATGGCAGCAATTTTTCTGCACGGACCCAAGCGTACAGAATTCTGGTGTGGTGGATCACTAATTGGTACCAAATACATATTAACAGCGGCACATTGCACACGAGATTCCAGACAGAAGCCGTAAGTTTTACTCAATCACTCCCAAAACTCGTTACAAACGAACATAACCTTTCATAATTAACATTAGCTAATAAAATTGCTAAAAGTATTTAATATTGTTTGTTTTTACAGATTTGCGGCGCGTCAATTCACTGTGCGGCTGGGTGACATTGATCTCTCCACAGATGCGGAGCCCTCGGCACCAGTCACTTTTGCCGTCAAGGATGTGCGGACGCACGAACGGTAAGTCCAGATAATATTAAAAAGCAAAGTGCTTATTCCACATGTTATTATAGCTTCTCACGAATTGGTTTCTACAACGACATCGCCATTCTGGTGTTGGACAAACCTGTACGTAAGTCCAAGTATGTAATACCTGTGTGCTTGCCACGTGCCGGTCGCATGCCCCCCAAGGACCGTCTACCGGGTCGTCGTGCTACCGTTGTAGGCTGGGGCACCAAGTACTATGGCGGCAAGGAATCAACAAGTCAACTCCAAGCCGAATTGCCCATTTGGCGTAATGAGGATTGTGATCGCAGCTACTTCCAGCCCATCAACGAGAACTTCATTTGTGCTGGCTATTCGGATGGTGGAGTTGATGCATGTCAGGGTGATTCAGGAGGACCACTGATGATGCGTTATGACTCCCATTGGGTTCAGCTAGGGGTTGTGTCATTTGGTAATAAATGTGGTGAGCCTGGCTACCCAGGTGTATACACGCGTGTTACGGAATATTTAGACTGGATACGAGACCATACAAAGGACTAAAACTTAAACGCCGAGTGGCTTAGTAAATAAAAACTAGGTTTACGCCCTCGCTAGTCTATGTACGTTTAATATTTAAAAGTTGTAGGCAGCCATCTTCCACTCACCAAAAGTTACAATCTAATTTGTTTAACTTTGAAGCTTGTAACTACGTTGTTATTTAAATTATTTAATATATGTACTAAAAAAATATATACCACAGGCTCTGTAACATGGGCCTATAAGATTTATAAAAGTGCCTGTGATTTTGACGATTAACCAGTGGATTGTTTTTTTCAGTGTAGTCAGTGTACTCGATTGTAAAGGAAAAGAAAAGGAAGGAAAAGAAGTTAATGTAAAAAAAGAAATTTATATATTGTTGCCATTTTTTTGTAATTGTTATTGTTTTGTAATTTTTTAAATATGCGTAAAAGGCACAAAGAAGCGTAACAGTCCATACAGTCCTTATACTAAATTGTTTGGTATATTTAAATTGCTTCTTTTGTTTTTTCAAAATCTTAGATTTCTAGCAAATTGGAGATATTTATAAGCTTAGTTCCTTTTCTCTAATGGTCTGGCAAGATGGAAACAAGGTTCGATTTTTTTGAAGCAGTTTTATCAACAGCATTTTTACTATTTTAATGATTTCTTCATTGCCTTCCACAAAAACCGTTTAAAGTCTCATTATCGTTCGTCCTCCACGTGTAATTAAATATTTTCATTTCAAAGTTCTTACCGAGTAATTTTTTACTATAGGGGTAGTTTTCAAAAGAATTAGTCTATTTACCTAAACTTTCATAGATTTTTGGCTATTCTTTACCTATGTTTGTTTTTCTATGCAATAACTCCTTTTTTTTTTAATTCGGGAAGTCACTAAATTCCCTATCAAGAATGGATGTTGTAAAAAAATATCGCTAAATCAATGTTGCTTTGATTGTAGGAAAAGTAGCATCTCTACGCCTCTAGGAAAAGTGTTAATATGGTTTTAGGATTGTCAAAGGTAATAGGATTTGAAAGTTGCAAAATCATTGCTTTAACAATTTATAATGTACCTAATATTTTATATTATAAAGAGTTTTTAGAATAGTTACGTACTTTTCTTGGAAACGACGTTAGCACACCTATTGCATTCGAAAGTCTTCTTTTTTGATGCCAAACTATATATTAGCCCTGGTTTCGAGGTCGAAAATGTTTGTGAAAGTATATTGACGGAACTCACTTATCCAATACTTATGGTTAAACTTATTCATAATTTCCCTGGCCAATTTGTCAGTTGTCCTTGACCTAGCGATGCCAGTGCTAGGCAAATGTGCTTCTGCGCGGAATCGAACCACCGAACATCTTATTGCAAAGCGAGTACGCTACGACGGCCACTTGCACTTATGTATGTGCCTTGCCTTGATGGGAATACTTTAAGAAGGAAATAAAAGAAAGATTTAGTAATTGGCCTAAAATTTTTTTAAACAAATATGCCATTAAAATCGACGATAGCCCTCAAAAACATAAATCAAGTTCTGGAGCATTAAAATTTACCATTATAAAAACAAAAAAATATTTTTAAAATTTCCCAGTATTTTTCTTATATGAACCCTGTAGGTACCTTTAGGTACAAAGAGTATGATAAGAAGATTAAGTTTGTTAAAACATGTCAATATCTTCTCCCGTTTCCCTATACGCACGGTCAACTTTATTCAATTTGTTTATGCAGACCATAATATCCTCTGTACATTTTTGTATACAAGCATGCATAGTCGGTGCAGCCCGACGTTTTGATATCCTCGACTAACTTCATCAACCTGCCTCATCTGTGATCTACGCATTGTATCGCCTATAAATATAACATATAGGAAAAAATAATAATTTCGCAATGAATATAAACTCTATGAAATTATCAATTACACTACATTAACAACGCTCATCAAAGTAGCCTTAAGATTGCAGTTTAATGCCACATTTTTTAAATAAACCTCGAAATTCGCCTACGAGGAAACGGGAAAAGATATCGAAAGAAATCGAAAAACTTGATCTGCTGACTATTATGCGCATCTTGCGGTAACATTTTATAGTCATAGCTATTAAAGCCACTGAGATCCATTTACTCATACGGACAGACAGACATAGCAATACCGAATCAGCTATTGATGCTGATCAAGTACATATATATATAGTATACTTGATGGGAACTGCCACGCCTCCTTTTACCCTTTACATACATTTGCTCGAACTTTTTAGTACATGTGGCTCGAACCAAATAACTCACTTATACTTAAAATAACTTTTTTGAAGTAACTATTGATTTTCATCAAAATACGTAAAAGTACATAGGTATAAATACCGATCTGTACGAAGAAAAATGTATTTTCCAATTGTAAAGATCTTAGAAGGAATGAAAATGACAATTTTTCGAAGGTACAGGGAACTGTCGGGCACCGCTTCGACTGCATACAATTTTTATTTTTAGCTTGTTTGAATGAGAAACGGGGAGTAAAGAGAGACAACCTGCCAATGTGAACTAAATTGGATATTTTAACTTTAATACCTTCAACAGAACTGTCGTTCTTATTTCGTACAAGGACTGTTCAGATGAGCTGCACAAACGAATGGAGCAGAGCATGGTGTGTCTGTCAAGCGATGTGAATTAGGTTCAGTTCTGCTGTATGACCAATCGGTTAGGGAACGAAATTATAGTTTTACGTAAGATTTGCATGCTTGAGATATATTTAATTTCAGGTGCTTAGCTTTTTTGAGGTTGAGTAGTTCCCCATATGCCAAACATTGCTTCATAATGAATATATGTTTAATTTTTTATTTACTGTTAAGTAGCATTTGTTTAATCAATGGAAATGTAGCTGGTAAGTTTCTTAACAATTTACAATAACAATTAGTACCATGTGCTACAATGTGTATCTCTTACAGTTTTTAGAAGTGGTCCCAACCAATGTACCGCTGAATGCTTGGCTACTAAGTGCAAATTTATCTTTGCATCGCCAGGTTCTTGTTCCACGGGGTTTTGCTGCAGAATTGTCGAAAAAAAGCTTTAAAATTGTGTATTGAACTTGAATCTTTCTTTTTTATGATAATACCAAATAAATTAATTACATATATTACAATTTGATATGAATATTTTGTTTAAATGTACAGTACAAAAACTATGTAAACGCTTAATATGGATGTGATAATATTCCTGATTCTTCTGTTGATACTATATGGTAATTTTGAGAAGTGTTTCCGTAGTATTTTTTTTTTTTATGAATAAGTTATAACATATATGTAAATTGGCACATCTTTTAAATTGAAAATTAGATTTTGATAAATTGCACATATGCGATGTTTTGCGAATCAATTGATAATCAACAATCAAACATCGCAATGCCATTTTTGCATTATTTCATGATTTTGAAAATGTCCAATAATGCGTCAAAACAAACATTTATAACAAGTATGATTTTTTCCAGAACTAACACTAATATTTGGCTAAACAATTAAAAGGGCATTATTAGAAATATTCCTGATCAGCCTTAACAGCTGAGTCGATATAGCCAAAGCTATAGAGACTATCAGGGGTGCCACAGAAAACCAAATCGATTCAATTTCGATGCAATTGCAATTCTTGGTGCCACAGACATGGCTAACGACGGTTTTAAAACCGCTCATAGTCATGTATGTGGCACCAAGAATTGGAATAGTATCGAAATTGAATCGAATTGGTTTTTTAAAACCCTTGTTAGCCATGTCTGTGTCACCAAGAATTGGAATTGAAATCGAATTGGTTTTCTGTGGCACCCCTGTATAAGAGCTTTAAAGCTGAAATTTCACCAGAAGGTGATCCATCAGATCAAGTTATTCACGGTTTCCACCCCCCACACTATAAAAAAAATAAGTGTAATATTGATTAAAAACTTTAAGAGACATACTTTGCATAGAGTAAAAAGTATATAACTAAACCCATGTAAGTAAATTGAAGTATTTACCAAATATGACCTTAAATTGCAAACACTATTGATATGAAGTAAATACAATTTCGGTAAGCGTTGTTGAAGTTGAAAAATTTAGAATTTCTTACACTTACTGCTTATTCAAATTCATTGCATTATTAATTATTTTATAGGTATTGACTATATCCTGTACCAGTAGATAAAAAACGGACAGAACGGACAGTCATTTATACCATAATGCTTTTTATAGAGTCGGGACGCGATAAAGCCATGTCTGTCTGTCTGCCCGTCCGTCCGTCCGTCCATCGATATAAACTCCTAAATCTGGGAGACTATAAGAGCTAATGCGCATATTACCTGAAAAGATTAAATTTGTTGAATCATGTATAAAACAATATCTTCTCCGTTCTCTCGCAGGAGATTTTCACCGATTTTAGCCAAAACGCCTAATATTTTGATCTGAATTTTGACAGAGCGATGTGTCGTGGTCTCATGCATCCGAAATGAACAAAATCAGAAAAATACAACAAAAGTTATAGCAATATAATTATGGTAATAAGTCACCGAGAATCACAATTTTTGGTTAGATAGTTCATATAGCTCATATCAACAGACGACTTCCCAAAAACCAAAAGTTTTAGATAAAATTTGGCATTTGAACGTTTTTTATAGTTCCCAAGCACTGTGCCAAGTTTTATCAAAATCGGTTGACTATATCAAATAGCTCTAATTGGACCAGTTGGACATAAAACGTTTTTTGAACAAAATTTTCTATGTTTCATTTGTTTGTTAAGAGCTAGCTTAGCACTTCCTTTTTGGCATTCATCATATAGGTCCCATAGGATCGGTCCAAAAGACATTTTTGGTTAAAAATTTGTCTTTTTTTGTGTTATTTATGAAGATATCGTAAATGTCTTTTGGTGTTTTTAAGCAATATACTGGTTTTTATTGCAAGCTAGTGGTACAGGGAAACCCCAAATTGTTAGCGCCCGTGTTTAACGTGCGCCAATACATATTTTAAAGTAATTGCAATTATCATCAGATTAAGTTTTCCCTCACTTTTCTACGATTAATAGTTTTCCAGCAATCGAACAAATTTAATTTTTTTTATTTACAAATAGCTATCTTATAATTAAAATTATAAACTACCGTCAGAGTATTATAAATATACATATGTTATGTTAAATTTTAAATTAGGTGGTATATTTTTGCTGATTTCAAGAAATCAATTAGTGTTAGTGTAGATTTATGTGTTGGGTTGCTAAGGATATCGATGGGATTAGTGGCTACGAATGTGTCTGAGCCTTGTGCAGTGTGGAAGAATATGTGCAACGGTTATCGTAATCGCTGGATTGCAAATGGGACAAGAGTCTGGCGTTGTTCTGTCCAATCTTAGTCTTGTGAATTTGATTAATCGAACAAATAAGGTGCATATTTTCATAATTTCATTCATAATTTTTTTTACATAGAAAATGCCGATAAGCGTAAAGCAGTGGACAAAGCAGTGGACTGCTTGCATTGTATGTTACATGGTTCTTATGATTACGTTGTTCAATACTTATTAATCGATGATTAGTCGATTATAATTAAGTGTCAATATTTAATATTCATCACCGTTTACTCTACTAATAAAAGTCTTTACGAAATTTTATGCTCAAGCATGGTTTAAATTTTTCTAATATCCACTGTATCTTAACGTAAGTCGTAATAACCTGTTGCCAATGCAGTTACATTTTTTTTATTTTAAAAGTTGTTTTTAAGCAATAAAACTATTATATTCAGGCAAATCGTTTTGCAAAGTCATAACGAGTGCATTCCACAATTGGTTGTTTGATTATATGGCGCAAAATTGAAATGGCACCGACATCATACAGCAACCGTCTTTTTAAAATGGAAACGTGGTAAATGCTATGCACTTCCTTTTTTGCACCTTCAAAAATTTATTAGGCGGCCAGTTACCACAAGTTTTCGAAAAAATAATTAAATAATACTTTTTTATTTTTGCCAACATCTTTACAAGACAGAAAAATTTGTTCTTTATTTACAAATTTTGTACAATTTATTTTATTTGTACATAAATATTTAAAGCAATCTATTTATGAAATTATCTTCGAATTTATTTATGCACCACGACAAAACAAGTCTAAATCCGGAACACCTAACTATGATTGCACTCATTTCGGTTTTGCATGTACACACAATTTTAATAGAACAATTTTGTGATAAAAGTATTTTTTTTTTTGTAATGTTTTATTTTTGCAATAACTCAAAAATTAATTTATTTATATTTTTTTTATATTTATACCTATTGCTTATTTCTGTTTTTATTCGCCAATCCAGGGTGTAGGAGCCATCGTTGGACATGCCGTTAAATTAATTTTAAATTAAACTTTTGCTTGATCGTCCTTTATGTCTTTTTATTGGGTTTGAGTTAATTAAATTTCTTGCCAGCCTGTTAATAAAGAACCATAATTCGTTGCACTGAGCACATTTAAATTTTCTTAAATTATTAGAAAAGAATACAAAATTAATTTTAGGGACATCAATGTGCTTACTTAACTAAAAAAAGCAAAATACTTTTCATTTCGACAACTGAGAGCCAAACTTTTCAAAACGATTTGACTCTTGTCGGAATCGAAATAAAAATTGTTACGAAACTTTTAGTTGAAATCGAAATCGGGAACATGCCTGAATAATTAACATTAACACACATTTATTGAATAATAATTGAATAATTAGCATTAACACACATTAGTTATTATACACATATTTTTATACCCTGTACAAAGGGTATGTATGTAACATATAGAAGGAGTCGTCGGAGACACCCCAAAAATATGATCAGGGGGAGTAGAGAAGTCGATATACCCTTGTCCGTCCGTCCGCCTGTTTGAACGCGAGATGGTAAGAGCTAAAGTAGCCAAACTTTCACATTAGATATATTATTGTATTATTCCATAGGAGACAAGTTTATTTTATTTTTTTGATATAGGGGTTGAATTATATAGCTCCCATAGGGGTGTTTTAGACGACCTCAAAAAAAAAAAAAAATTTTTAAACGAATAATTCATTTGCTTATGAAGATATCGTAACCATATTTGGCATTCGAAAGTTCCCAAGCACTGTACCAAATTTGATCAAAATCGGTTGACTATGTCGTATAGCTGCCATAGGACCGATCGGCCAAATTAACCTTTTTTTATACAAAATTCGCTATATTTAGTTTTTTCATAAAGATATCATAGCTACATTTGACATTTATACATTTTTTAAAGTACTTAAGCAATGTACCAAATTTGAACAAAATTGTAGGATATATCATATGGCCGATAATCCAAAAAAATTGATTTTTGGACAAAATTTGTTGTGTTTCTTTTGTTTGTGAAGATATTGGGACTAAATTTGGTATTCGTAAGTTTTTTATAGATTTATAATCTGTACTAAATTTAATCAAAATCGGTTGACTATATCATATAGCTCCCATACGTCCAATCGGTCAAAAAATAAACTTTTCTTATAGAAAATTCTTTATGTTTCGTTTGTTTGTAAAGATATTTTAACCAAATTCGACAATCAGATCTTATTTAAGGTACCAAAGCATTGTGTCAAATTTGATCAAAATCGGTTGACTATGTCGTATAGCTGCCATAGGACCGATCGGCCAAAATAACTTTTTTAATACAAAATACGCTATATTTCGTTTTTTAGTAAATATATCATAACTAAATTTGGCGTTTATACATTTTTTAAAGTACTTAAGCAATGTACCAAATTTGAACAAAATCGTTGGATATATCATATAGCTGCCATAGGGCAGCTTTGATTTTTGAGCAAAATTTGTTGTGTTTCTTTTGTTTGTGAAGATATTGGGTCTAAATTTAGTATTCGTAAGTTTTTTATAGTTTCAGATTTTTTTTAAGGTACCAAAGCATTGTGCCAAGTTTGATCAAAATCGGTTGACTATATAAAACAATGAACAAAAAAATGTTTGCTTGCAAATTCTTCTGTTTTTAGTTTTTATGAAGTAACCTAATTTGGCAATCCAATGTCTTTGATGTTTTTAAGCAATATATCGGATTTTATTGCAAGCTAGTGGTACAGGCTATCCCAAAGTTGTCCGCTCCCGACTTAACGTACGCCATTTTTATTTATACAGATATAAATTTGCCTTATCGCGTGAAAACACAGGGTATCTCAAAGTCGACTTTAACGTTTGCCGTATTTCTTATAATTGTATTTGTTTTCAATGCTAGACATACATATCTACATACATACGTATATATTTAAGTTCGTATGTACCACGTGGCTCTCAGAAAAAGCCGGCTGTCGAATTCCAACAAAAACTTTATAAGCTAACAACAGTTGCACATTTGTTGTTTAGTTCTTGCAAGACTCTCGGGGTTGACGCACGCCGGCAAAGGCCCTGCGCTTGTTTCACTTATTGCGCATACAACGAGCGAGAGATTATCATTCCACGGGGAATTGAAATTATAATCACTTTTTTGCACTTTACCTATTGTAGTTTATTGTAGGCAATGCATACTATGCATTAGTTTTGATTTCTACTTATTAGCATGCTGATGCGATTTCTGTAGTGTTTGTGTAAGCATAAAAAGTTATTGAAAGCTTTGTTAAGCTTTAAGCTTTCGTGTGGTGAGTATGCTTTGAGCTTTATTTATTCAGTGTGGTAAAAGGTGGCTGTGAAATTTGAAATAATAAAACGACAAACGCAGACAATGTTGAATAGCCTAAGTTTTATGTGCTGAATTGTTTTGCAAAGAGCTGGAGTGTTGGGGACATGATCGCTTTTAAGGCGGGTTTTATTATTCCCTACCATAAGCAAACGATTGTAGTATAGTAATTGAGGAGTTTGAGCAAAATATGTACTTAATTGATGATCGTTACGGACCTTGTTCTAAGTATAAAATCAAGTTTTCGTATTTGAGGTTACCCAGCGTGGCATCGCCTCCTTACAATGTATGTTATGTATCTTTTTTTCGATTAAACTTAGAGTCACGATTTCATTTAGAAACGTTGCCAATAAAATGATCTATCAAACAAGACCTAAGTGAGCTTAGCATGTCAAAACATGTAGGTTTTTTTTTTGAAAATAGTTCCCATATATTTTGATACAGTAATACAGTAACGCTATCCTACAAACAATAAAAAGATTTTGCTTATGAGCAACTTTTTGGTTCGATTGCTTATAATTTTTTTTTTTGGCTTGTGGCATATTTCCGTTAATTTTCTTTATTGCTGATATGAATTTTATTGCCTCCCAGAAGTATGCTGTAATATAATTTTTAAATTAGGTGAAATGGCTGTTTAATTGTTTTTTAATTGGCTTCGAACGCTGATTCTGTTTCGGGTTGTATCTCTAAAACTGTTCAATACAATTGGGTATACGAAATATGTGGAGCTCAAAACATTTTTTTTTCTTAAATCAAGGTAAACTATTTTTTTTCCAATTTTGGTCTGGATTAATATATCTCAACATTTCCAGAAAAAAACTCAAAAAAAGATCAGAATGAAGCTCAATAAACAACATTTAAATTTTAAAATAATTCAATATTTTTGATAGAAACTGTTCACCCTTAAAAAGCCAGATATATAAAAATATCATAACCTTGGGTAGCGATTGAGCCATGTCCGTCCGTCCGTCTGTATGAACACCTAGATCACTGAGACTATAATAGGTAGATATACGAAACTTTACCACCTGACGCGCATATTTCCTGAGAAGATGAAGTTTTTTGAATCATGTCAATATCTTCCCCCGTTCCCCAGTAGTAGATTTTTGCGGTTTTTAGCCAAACCGTTTAAAATCTATCGAATTTAAATTTGACAGAGCGATGAGTCATGAACTCACCCCTGCAATCGATTTACCGTGTTTTCTCCTACACCCCTGAACATATTACCTTGATATTTACCCCATATACTTTTTAACGTAACTCTCGGTTTTCATCAAAATCGGTAAAAAATTGTAGAACTTCTTGGTGTAAATATAGTTTTGCCCCAAAAACACAATGTTCTAATTTGAAAATTTTAGAAGGAATATACAGGAATAACATTTTTTCGAAAAAAAAGATACATGGTATTACACAGTCGAGACTGTATTACATTTTTTATTTCTAATTTTGTATTTTTATTTTCTATTTATTATTAAAAAGGTATATTAAAACCAAAAAATTGTATTGTCTGCCAGCATATGTATGTTACATACCAAAGAACTACTAGTTCTATATTCTTTGGAACATACACAATGCAGTGTAAATCGTGCTGAACTTTAGCTTTAAGCTTATGAGCACATATGTTTCTCAAAAAGCTCGAAAAGAGCTTATAACGCGCTTGAAATTGAGCATTTAAAATTTATTTCAAGCATGTTTAAAGCAACTCAATTGATTGAACTTTTGTAAATTTAAATTGCGAAATTTTTTTGAATCTATAAAATTTCTTTTTTTTTTTTGTGAAAATTGCAAAATGTATTTGAAAATGTTAAGGAAAATTGAATATAATGTCAAATTATTTCTGTTCATTTAGTAGACACCTGTTTCACCCCGTGTAGTTTTGGCGGTTGTTGAGAAAAACAATCCATGTAGCCGCAAGATTTATTTTTTTAGACAAGAACACAAAATTGGCCTTCCAAAAATTGTCCCTTTTTTTTACTACCATTATTGAGATTATTAAGCAAAATTGACTTATTCAAGATTAGTTTTGACAAATCTTAAATCAATTTCGAGTATATCCTCGAGCATTTCGAGCTAAACGTAAAAAATAATATCTTCTGTATTGCTTGACAGATACCAATTCTGGAAGCACTGAGAGTACCTTTAAATAAATTTCCGTGCGCTAGTCCTTGATTAAAGTTCATGTTGTCGGTTGCTTTGCGTAGATTTGCCTCCTGGTCACGTTATTTGGTAAACAACAGCTGGAAATGGACAAGGGCCAAAGGACCAAGGGCCAAGAGCAATATCAACGACTTTCAATGAACGCATTTAATATGCAAAGCACTGACGGCTCGCACTCGTTATAATTACGTTTTTAAATTGGCTCAAAAGGTTGAATAAGGACGCAAGGAGACTCTATAAGCCTAAGCTAGATTGCTTTCTCTATTATGTACACCTACACAATATATACAAATTGTATATTGTGATGCATTGTGTACTTGTTCATTATGTATTGTATGCGTGTGTGTGTGTGTGTGTGTGGCCTATAAATTAGGGTAAAACTGTCAGAACTGAGTAATTACAACATAATTTTCAATTTTGCATTTAAGTTGTAAATTAATTTGTGGTTGACATTTGTGTGCCCGACCGAGTCTAGTGCGCTTTGTCTTGTTTTGGTTTCGTTTGTGGTTCATATTTACTGTCTGTCCACTGTCCCACTGTCCACTGTCCCACTGTCCACTGTTCCACCGACCATGGTCCACTGTAGCATGGCTTGGCTGATGAAGCGGCATAGTCGCTGAGAATCTGTAGCACTGGGGAAAGTCAACAAGTAACATACATATAACAACAATTAGCAGCATCTGGGTTTTACTGTGTGTGTGTGTGTGGGTAGGGGGCGTGGAGGGGTCAATAGATAGTGCATAATTAATTTGCAGTTATTTTGTTTTTTCGTTTTTTTTGTTGGCTCTGTGGCGGGTTGGGGGAATTGAAGGCACAGATTGTGCATAGTGCAAAACTGTTTACGATTTCACAGTTGAACGCATTTTAATTCAAAGAAATAAAAGACATGCCAGTGTCAACGACACACCCACACCCAAAGCAACCCCTCCAGCAACAGCTATTTCTTTTTTTCCCCATATCATGGGATAACTATGTGGCGCAGCTTGGTTGAAATTATACCGAAGGAGCGGAGCAGGGGTCGTTGCTTGGAATCAGAATCGTTCGTTATGGCCGACTGCTGGCTGTTCACAGCAAATATGAAACAACAAAACAAAATCGAGAACAACTGCTACATAAAATGCAATAAAAAATTGACCCAAAAATGTATAACAAATGCTGTGACATATTTTCACAACTCCCCCCAACCGAATACAGTACTCCTCTTTTCCTTTAAAACTCAAACATGCATATCCTTCATCAGCTACAGCTATAGCGCCAATGATCCTGAAAAGCGTAAAAAAAGCATACACACATGCTGAATTGAATCGAAGGGGTCTGAGCCGAGCCCGCATTGCTACCATACAATATTGGCAGACAATATAGGGAACATTTTGTTTTGGGGTAAAATCGTACAAGATGAATAGGAAAAAAGAGAAAAAAATAAAAACAAATCTGTAACTGTAACTGCAATATGGAAAAAACTTAATCTGTTGTTGTTGTCGAGGCTGTCATTGTTGCTGTATGTTTGTTGCCCAATTTGTAGCTACTTTGAGTATACGAGGTGTGTTCAAAAAGTAAGGTGACTTTTCAAATTTCGCGGCCAACCTATTTGTCGATTATCGATTTTTTTGTTTTGTTGTGTTGGTACACTCTTTCCGAACATCTGTACCAAATTTCAAGTGAATGGCATTTTTTTGTTTGGTTGTGAGAGGCGTAAAGGTTATAAGTGTTTTGCGTGCTCGGCGTGCTCGGGATCAACGGATTTGCATCAAATTTTGTGTAAAAAAGTGCTCCGTACAACTTGAAATTTTGACATATACATACGGTGAAAGTGTTCTGAGTAAAAATGATTACAAGTGGTACAAACTCTTCCAAGATGGCCGGGAAGATGCCAATGTCGAGCCTCTCTCTGGACGCCCAAGCACGTCAACAACTGATGAAAACGTTCAAGCAGTGAAGAAAATTGTTTTGGAAAATCGTCGAATTACTATCAGAGAAGTTGCTGAGGATGTCGGTAAATCGCTTGGCTCGTGCCATGAAATTTTTCAAACGTTTTGGGCATGAGACGTGTATCAGCGAAGTTTGTTCCGAAATTGCTAAATTTTGACCAAAAGAACCGTCGCATGAGCATCGCTCAAGAGCTGTTGAATGACGTCAACGTCGAGCCAGATTTACTCAAAAGGGTCATAACTGGTGACGAATCATGGGTATATGGCTATGATATCGAAACCAAAGCCCAATCGTCCCAATGGAAGCGGCCAGAAGAGCCAAGACAGAAAAAAAAAATCGCCGAGCACGCAAAACACTTATAACCTTTGCGCCTCTCACAACCAAACAAAAATGCCATTCACTTGAAATTTGGTACAGATGTTCGGGAAGAGTGTACCAACACAACAAATCAAAAAAAAATCGATAATCGAAAATACGTTGCCCGCGAAATTTGAAAAGTCGCCTTACTTTTTGAAGACACCTCGTATATATATATATATATATATATATATACATATGTACATAACCCAAATACTTCATATATTCAATTTTTCGGGCAAAGTTTCACTTATTTTTTTTTGCTTTGCCTGCATGGTATGATATTAATGAGACAATTGGGGTGTGCGAGGGGTAGTTACTATTTGCTGCAACTATAATAAAACACTCTTTCAGAGGGTACCAACATAGATGTAAAACTTTTCCATAATAATAAAGTTTGATATATTTTTTCAGTAAGCTCTTTGACTAAGCAATGCTAAATTTTATTCTTAAAAAAACAATATGAATCAGTATCATCATCTTTTAGCACTAAAACCCAGGCTGTGTTTTGACTTTCTCCACAACTTTCCTCCATTCCTCTTTGTTTCTCGCTTGATTTCTCCAGTTTCTTAATGTCTTCCTCAATGTTGACCAAGAGGTGTTTGCGAGGGCGACCTTTGCTTCTGTTTGTTTGTTATCTATAGTTAAATACAAGCTTTTGTGCGCTATTCTAGTCTATTCTTACTTCATGACCTATCCATCTGTCCCTTGATTAATTTAAGTGATATCTTCATCATCTGAAGCTTTTGATTATTTCTCAGCATTCTTCTTCGTCTTCTTTTTTTTTGTTAAAATTTTTCTTTCAAAAGTTCGAGCGATTCCTCTTTTGAGGTCGTCATTGACTACACTTCGGATCCATAACAGGTGGGCTGAAAAGTTCGTAAGCTAATATGTAAAAACATATTTTTTCGCATACGATTTCTCATTAGCCTCAAAATGGGCCCCGTTTGGGCGATCACCTCTTTATTGGAGCTAAATCTCTTTCCAGCGAGTGTTCTCTGGAGGTCTGAGAACAGAAAAAAGTCGCTGGGGGCTAGATGTGGAGAATACGGTGGATGCGGAAGCAATTTAAAGCCAAATTGATGCAATTTTGCTATCGCGGCACCCACTTGGCACAGAGCTTTTGCATGTCCAAATATTCATGTACGATGTGTCCAACAAGTTCCTTAGATATCTTCAGAGTCTCAGCTAACTCGACCAACTTCACTTTATAATCATCCAAAATTATTTTGGGGATTACTTTATTGATGTTTTCGTCCGTAACAGCCCTTTTGGGCGTCCACTGCGTGCATCGTCTTCGCTGCTTTTTTCGATAACTAAAACTTAAAAACGAACTTATCCAAAAGCGGGGAGCAAGTTCCCGGATATGATCAAATTCTGATGTTAAACAAAAATCATGACATTTACGAGTAGCTTTCTCTATTGTTTCCCCAACTAGATCAACTTTAGCTATGTAATCGTGGCGTTGCATTATCACTGGACAAATTGTACACAAGTTTTAAAATCTTGGTCTGAGTTTTGGCATTTTTATACCCTGTACCGTATGGTACCAAGGGTATATTAAGTTTGTGCAAGCCGAAAATGTATGTAACATATAGAAGGAGACGTCGGAGACACCCCAAAGTTACCTAAAATATGATCAGGGTGAATAGAGAAGTCGATATACCCATGTCCGTCTGTCCGTCCGTGTGAACGCCTAGATCTCAGAGATGGTAAGAGCTAGAGTTACCAAACTTTCACATTAGATCCCATATTAACCATAGAGGCAAGTTTATTTTATTTTTTTGATATCGGGGATAAATTATATAGCTCCCATGGGGGTGTTTGAGACGACTCGACAAAAAAAAAGCGTTTTAGATGAATAATTCGTTTATTTATGAAGTTATCGTAACCAAATTTGGTATTCGAAAGTTCTTTATAGTTCCCAATCACTGTACCAAATTTGATTGAAATCGGTTGACTATATCATATAGCTCCCATAGGACCGATCGGCCAAAATAACTTTTTTAAAAAGAAAATCGCTATATTTCGATTGTTAATAAAGATATCGTAACCAGATTTGGCGTTTGGAAATTTTTTACTCACTTAAGCAATGTGCCAAATTTGAACAAAATCGGTTGACTATATCATATGCTCCGATCTTCCAAAAAATCGATTTTTTAACAAAATTTGTTGTGTTTCGTTTGTTTGTTAAGATATTGGGACTAAATTTGAGATACGTGAGTATTTTATAGTTCCTAAGCACTGTACTAAATTTAATCCAAATCGATTGACTAGATCATATAGCTCCCATAGGACCAATCGGTCCAAAAACACGTTTTTTATACAAAATTCGATGTGTTTCGGTTGTTTGTAAAGATATTTGAAATAAATTTGGCATTCAGATCTTTTTTAGTAGGCATTAAGCACCGTGTCAAATTTTATTGAAATCGGTTGACTATATCATATAGCTCCCATAGGAACGATCGGTCAAAAACAAAATTTTTGCTTAAAAATTCTTCTGTTTTTGGTTTTTTGTGAAGAAATCTGACTTTTTTACAAGTAGTGGTACAGGGTATCCTAAAGTCATCCCGCCCGACTTCAGTACGCCATTTTATTATCTAAATTAGTAAGGATTTTCGTTATAAAAATTGTATCAGATAGTGTTCTGGAAAGAAAGTTTATTTTATTAATAACATAAGACACATGTTCCGTAAAAGTTCATTTCGGATCAAGGACAATGCCTAAGTATTTAACTTTTCGTTCCCAATGCATACTTTCATTATTAAAAGTTAAAAATTACTGAGGTAGGTAGACTTCTTTTCTTTTCAACGAAGCGTTGAATACATGCTGAAATTAAGGTTAAAATTGCAGTATGGGGAAAAAACAAGAACCTTGTGGACAACTAACTAGAATGCTAATGCAGTCGGAGGAACTTTTGCCGATGTGGACTCTAAAGAATCTATTAAAAAGCTTTGAATAAATTTTATTAAACGAAGGGGAAAATTACAGTTGTACATTTTGTAAATAAATGCAAGACGGTATCGAAGGCAGCTTTAATGTCAAGCAACAACATTTCTGTCGATTTTCTGGAAGAGCGAAATCGGTTTAAACAGTATTTCCAATTTTTGTTAGAGTATGTAAGATACTGTGATTCTTTCGAAAACCAAACTGAAAAGCAGGAAAAGTTCGATTGCCATCAATTAAGTTATTAAGCTCTTCCTTAGTAATTTTCTCCAATATTTTACTTAGGCATGAATTGGTCGTTAAGAAAGGGGATCATTAGTTGATTGGTTTTGGATTGCTCCCAAATATTTGGAAAGTACCCAAAAAAGAAGCAAGCATTTAGAATAGTTGTAAAAAGCTGCAGACCAACTCTTGATAGATGTTTAAGAACATTGTTATTGATACGATCATTACCAGGACCTTTTCTTGTTTTTAAGTTTTTGATGATACTGCGTTGGGACACATTCCTAAATGGAGAGGAATTTTTTGGTCAGCAACAACAGAAGGAAATTGATTCCTAAGCGCTTTTACTTCGGAAAAGATTTTCGTATTTAGCCTTTTGACTACTAGCGACCATGTCTATCATTTCATATTTTTGCCAAAGTAATTTCTTAGGTTAATAAGATTCTTGATTAACGGAGGTGGTGTTTGAGAAACAATTGGGGTTTTTTTTCGAAATGTCGATATGATCGTGGCGATTTCATCTGTATCCATGATTGAAGATAAATTGTGATATTTGCTGACTGAAGCGATTCCATTTTTATAGTCTGGTAATCGGGAGCTAGTAAGGAAGGGAAATTTGTTGTACGTATTTACGACCGGTAGGTGGTCACAGTTATGGTCTGTGGTAACAGTGTGATGTGAAACATGTTCCTATGTATTTGTGAGGAATTAATCTAGTGTAATGTAGTCTGCCTATTTGCATCAGACAGTATATGAGTTGGCTCATTAATATAGGCCATACAATATTGTATTGGGTTGCCCAAAAAGTAATTGCGGATTTTTCATATAGTCGGCGTTTATAATTTTTTTAACAGCTTGTGACTATTTAATTGTATTTTTTCTTTTGACATTTATTAGCTGTCACTATTAGCTTGCTTTAGAAAAAAAGTGCGTAATTATACCCTGTACCGTATGGTACTAAGGGTATATTAAGTTTGTGCAAGCCGAAAATGTATGTAACATATAGAAGGAGACGTCGGAGACACCCCAAAGTTACCTAATATATGATCAGGGTGAATAGAGAAGTCGATATACCCATGTCCGTCTGTCCGTCTGTCCGTCCGTGTGAACGCCTAGATCTCAGAGATGGTAAGAGCTAGAGTTACCAAACTTTCACATTAGATCCCATATTATTCCATAGGAGGCAAGGAGTTTATTATTTTTTGATATCGGGTATAAATTATATAGCTCCCATGGGGGTGTTTGAGACGACCTCGACAAAAAAAAAGCGTTTTAGATGAATAATTTGTTTGTTTATGAAGATATCGTAACGAAATTTGGTATTCGAAAGTTTTTTATAGTTCCCAATCACTGTACCAAATTTGATCGAAATCGGTTGACTATATCATATAGCTCCCATAGGACCGATCGGCCAAAATAACTTTTTTAAAGAAAAAATCGCTATATTTCGATTGTTAATAAAGATATCGTAACCAGATTTGGCGTTTGGAAATTTTTTAGACCACTTAAGCAATGTGCCAAATTTGAAAATCGGTTGACTATATCATATAGCTCCCATAGGTCCGATCTTCCAAAAAATCGATTTTTTAACAAAATTTGCTGTGTTTCGTTTGTTTGTTAAGATATTGGGATCAAATTTGACATTCGTGAGTGTTTTATAGTTCCTAAGCACTGTACCAAATTTAATCCAAATCGTTTGACTAGATCATATAGCTCCCATAGGACCAATCGTCCAAAACACGTTTTTTATACAAAATTCGATGTGTTTTGTTTGTTTGTAAAGATATTTGAAATAAATTTGGCATTCATATCTGTTTTAAGGTATTTAAGCACTGTGTCAAATTTTATTGAAATCGGCTGACTATATCATATAGCTCCCATAGGAACGATCGGTCAAAAAAATGTTTGCTTAAAAATTCTTCTGTATTTGGTTTTTTGTGAAGAAATCGGACTTTATTACAAGCTAGTGGTACAGGGTATCCTAAAGTCGTCCGCGCCCGACTTTACGTCCGCCATTTTTTTGTTTACATTTGTTTGTTTGGCGCCCTTTTTAATATGGAGTCCACAAAAGAGCATTTCCGTCATATTTTATATTATTATTTCCGTAAAGGAAAAAACCCAGAGCAGGTTGCTAAAAAGTTACGTGATGTGTATGGTGATAAAGCCTTAAAAGAAAGACAGTGTCAAAATTGGTTTCGCAAATTCCGTTCTGGAGATTTTTCACTTAAAGATGAGCCACGTTCAGGTCGGCCAAATGAAGTTGATGATGACCAAATCAAAGCATTAATCGAATTGGATCGTCATGTAACTGAGCGTGAGATAGGAGAGAAGTTAAATATACCAAAATCAACCGTTCATTATTCATTCACATAAAAAGTCGTGGCCTGGTGAAAAAGCTTGATATTTGGGTACCATATGAATTGAAAGAAATTCATTTAACAAACCGAATCAACGCTTGTGATATGCATCTTAAACGCAATGAATTCGATCCGTTTTTAAAGGAATCATAACTGGAGATGAAAAATGGATTGTTTACAATAACGTTAATCGAAAACGATCATGGTCCAAGCATGGTGAACCAGCTCAAACCACTTCAAAGGCTGATATCCACCAAAAGAAGGTTATGCTGTCTGTTTGGTGGGATTGGAAGGGTGTGGTATATTTTGAGCTGCTTCCAAGGAACCAAACGATTAATTCGGATGTTTACTGTCAACAACTGGACAAATTGAATGCAGCCATCAACGAGAACGGCCAGAATTGATCAATCGTAAAGGTGTCATATTCCATAAGGACAACGCCAGACCACACACATCTTTGATGACCCGGAAAAACTGAGAGAGCTTGGCTGGGAAGTTTTGATGCATCCACCATATAGCCCTGACCTTGCACCATCAGACTACCATTTATTTCGATCTTTGCAGAACTCCTTAAATGGTAAAACTTTCGGCAATGATGAGGCTATAAAATCGCACTTGGTTCAGTTTTTTGCAGATAAAGGCCAGAAGTTCTATGAGCGTGGAATACAAAATTTGCCTGGAAGATGGCAAAAGGTTATCGAACAAAATGGAAATTATATATTTGATTAAAGTTCATTCTAAGTTTTATTAAAAATGCATTTACTTTCTTTTAAAAAATCCGCAATTACTTTTTAGGCAACCCAATATATTGACAGTTTAAGCCACCACCAATTATACACTTTTCTATCCCAGTTAGCTTTTACAAATCTAATGTGTTTTTGTCTATGTATAACTTAATACTAATGTTTTCAATTAACGATGTTTTATTATTAGGAACTAATTCGTGTTTTATATTTTTTCTAATAATTATTGCAACACCATCATTCTGGCTTCTGGTCACAATCATTTCTGTATACATTTAATTCTCAGTGTTTGATAGAGTGTGGATTTTGCAACCAAGTTTCAGTTAGTAAGCAAACCGGAACATTATTAGTTAACAGTTTCACTTTGATGTTTGATGCTTAATAATCCATTATAATAAAAAGTTAAAAGCTAAATTAGTAATGACCTGGAACCGATTAATCTTATTTTTGCAGCCATTAACCCCATAGCTAGATCTAAACAGGACACTACTACGTTCACTCCTTGGTTAGAGCTGATGTGTCATTGATCATCTTTGTGCCTTAATTAAGCGTATTTGGAAAAGCTTCGTTGTAGTTCTGCGTTTGACGATTTGAAACTGTAGCTTGTTCAGACATGAACATATGACTTCACATCGGATCCCCAGCAGCGCACATTATAGGGATAGTTTATGACTATTCTTACTCAAGTCCCTAAGTTTGCTGCACATCTTTGGGATCATGTATGCACCCTGCATTGGAGTGCGACTGTTGAGCCTTCAATGGGTCACTTGTGCTGCCATAAAGATTACACGGAGCACTTGACGTCCTTATATACAGTAAAAAAATAGATATAAAATAATCAATGTCACTAGCCCAGGGAAGTAAACTATTTAGCGAAATGCATCGACTACATCAAAAAACTGGCCAGAGCCTTGGATTTACAAAAGAACAAAATTCTAAAAAGTTAGTAGTGGTGGACCGACGTTTTAAAAACCAGTGATGAGAGTCACATATAAATATTTCCTTTCAAAAACTTTTGGAATCGATGAAAGAAAGCTTGGCAATACCTCGGTAGTTCTCAATATTTGTCTTGGAACCTTTTTTATAAAGAGGGCTAAGATTTAAAAATTTTAGATCAAAGCGATTTGATTCATATTCACACTAACTTTATTTTAGAAGCCCCATTGCCAGCGTAGATTAAAAAAAAACCTTCAAAAATGTTCAGGGCCCCTTCACTTTTTTTTTAATGTGCATAACATTGTCAAAAGTAAATAGATTTAGACGGTTAAACATTTGAAATGACAAAAAATAATCATAACGTTTACTTTACTATAAAAAATAAATTTACCTCTAAAACAAAATGGCGAAAAGTCCGAGAAAAAAATTTGTTCGGCTAAAACAAATACGTGTCTAATGAAATGGACCAAGGAACAACATATTTCAGTTTCATTGAAATCTAAAATCATGTCCTGAGCGAACCAGGTGTTTTGAAATGGAAGGGGCCTCAGTAGTTTACTTACTGCTTCCGCATATCCTTAGGCCAGGCCGGAATGAAAATTTCGGCTAAAAACAGAACTGTTGCTGTGCCTTACAGAATCGGAAAGAAAACTAAAATATCTTTATTGTGTCGCAAGTCGGCTAAATTTAAACAATAAGTACTTATCGATAAGTTTCCATAATAATACTTAATTGATTTAGTTCTAAATATTAGAACAATATAAATTTATCATTATTGTTCCATTCAGCTCTTTCAAATCAAATTGGACCGATCGGTCAAAAAAAAACGTATTAGGTCCAAAATAAATTTTTTTTTGTGTGTTTAAGAAGATATCGTAACCAAAATTGTTATTCGGAATTTGTTTAAAGTTCTTAAGCACTTTACCAATACAAAAATACATTTTTTTTTGTGTATGAAAATATTGCAATCGAATTTGGCAAATAATTATCCGTTGCAGGTTTTAAGCAATACGCCGGATTCAATTGTAATGTGGTGGTACAGAGTATCCCAAAGTCTTTCGCCCCCGACTTTGACTTACGCCATTTTTTTATTCTGCGCTATAAATAATTTCATTACGTTTCAAAGCACAATTATAAAATTTTTCTATGATCCCAGGAGAAATAGTAATCGAGCCAGGGCTATGGTATGTATTTTTTATTGGTGGCTGTATTTGGAGGCCCACACGAATATTCAAAGTTCGTTTCTTCCTTTTACATATAAACTCCGAACCCAATAAGTCATAAGACCAAAAAGGTTTAACAGACTATAAAAAAGCTAAAAAGAAAGTGCTTTAACTAAAGCTCGGATTTTCACAAAAAATCTTTGCTGGTCATGGGCGCAGTGATTGCCAAAAATAAAAAACAAAGTGACCGATCGACCCATTTGAGCCAAGTGTGTGACAATAAAATGTTTACTGATAACACCAACAACAGAAGAAGAAGAACACAATGTAACCATCTAAAGAGTCGAGTAATTGAACATGGCACAAAGTGCGATACATATTGATGTTGCGTAGGTTGGAATGAGTTTGTTTGACTTTGGCCTAGTACCACCTATTAACTAAGAAAAGGTTGCAAAAGGACACGTCTACATGGCTCATAAAGGCAAGCTAGCGAGTATTATAAATAATAAATGCTGACTGGTCAGCAAAGCTCAGGGCTCGGCTCTAAACTGCAGCCCAAGGCTAAACTTTCGCCACGGAAAAACAATTTTCAGACCCGTATTTTTTGTTTTTTTCTTTTTCTGTTTGTGTTTTTTGTTTTGTCTTTTAGAGGTTATTGGTGTTCGTTGTTGTTGTTGTTGTTGTTATTGTTGTTGTTGCTGCTGGGTGCCCTTGGCTCATAAATCTCAACTAAAAGTGAAATAAAGCTAAACGTAGCGGCAAGATACACCAGGCCCGAGCAAGACTCAGTTCATACCCAAAACCAAACACAGGTAGCAATAGAATGTGTCGCATCTAGGTAGGAATGGGCTGTATTTGGCAGGGATCTGGCCTTATGGTGGCAATGAAGCGCCAACCGTCAAATTGATTTGTTGGTTCATTTTGTGGGGCCACCTCAAGTTGGCGCATCGCCGCTTCCGGCTTGGGCATGAAATAAGCGCAGGACACACCGTAAATTCTGCGGCTGTATTTTTTTTACCTTCTCCATCTTCTTCGTCAGGCTGTTTGTGCCATAAAATATCTATATGAAGTGCTCTGTACGTCCTGTCCTGGGAATCGCCTTATCGAGTGCCTTGAAAATGGCACTACGATGAAGTTAAGCAGTTGAGAACGAACATAAAACAATTTACAATTGGCGGTCATTTGGTTTTGGTGTGGATGCAGACGTAGGTGGTCTTCTCCTTGATTGATTTGCAGGGCATACCATATGTCCCGAATGGGCTTGAATTACGACTGGGCGACAAGTTAAATTAGTTTATAGCCGGACAGAGCCAAACCGCTAAAACATTGCAGCCATTCTGCGATGTGAGATGCACCCTCCGCAGCTTAATGCCTTTAATTTAAATCAATCAATCAATCAATCTGGCGTTTAGTTAATCTATCTGTGAGTCTACTCAGTGACTATTGACCAAATGGAAGTGAGCTCAATTAAGCCCTATTTATAACTGTTATTTAAGTTTTGGTCAACTGCTTTTGCGTCTCCTTTACTGCAACTACATACATACATAACCAGTTATGCTGGACCAGGATTTGTAGAAAGTCTAATCAGATTTTTATTGTTTTTAGGTTGCTTTTGCCTTGGCTTAGTTTTAAATAATGGACACGCCTTGGCGCTTCGTGCTTGGGATTTGGGGTTTTGATTTTAAGCAGCTCAGATAGCCGACCCCTTGTTTTCAAAGGGACTTAATTTACGGCCCAATGGTTTTGCCTATTTACATTTTTGGTAGTAGCAGGGGCTTTCCTCCCTTTTCACCTAATCGTGCCTGTCTCTCCTTGAACTAGGCAATAGCTGACCTCGCTGTCAATGGCAACAATCATATGTATACACGTATCTAAGTCTTTGCATGTGCAATGAATCGATGGACTTTGACTAAAAACACGTGATTTAAGAGCATTACGGTTAACTTTTGTTCCGTTTAGCCACGTTTCGCTTCACCTGCATATTTTACCGACAAATTGCAATTTGTATGTGTTGGTTTGCCTTATCCTAACTCCAATCTCTCGTTTTAGATTTGTGTCTGTGGCTGTTATTTTGTTCAACGTTTAAAATGTCAAAGTTCAATGTGCAATTTAAACGGAACAACTGTGCAATTGACTATCCTGTCAGCGAAAGAAGCCGTGTGGGAAGCACGGAATAAGAAAAAATGAAACCGTTCGGGGAAAAGTAGAAATTTACCTGCAGCAAACAATTTGTATTTAAATGCGCTCCAATTTGACCCAGCTGCTAACGGCAGCAGTTGAAGTCGTGTTTCCAATTCAAGTCCCAGTCAATGCGACATTTGGCTTGCACCCTGCGGCCATATTTAATTGGCAAATAAAAAGCAGTATAAAATAGAGGAAAAAAATATGAGAGATATTTTGCATATGAAAGCAAACTGGGCACCCCGTTGATTATGGCAAATATCTCGCAGCACCAAAAAAGTATGCTACAGAAAGGTAAATAAACTATGCTCACACACACATACAAACGCGCGCGCACACACATACACACACACATACGACACAGCAGCAGCAGGAAGCATCGATTATTCAAAACATCCGCAATTGCCTGAGCTTATCAACAATGGCGCCATTTATGCGCAGTTTTCAAAATCATTTGGATTTCTTTTTGTTGTCGTTGTCGTTGTTGTTGCTGGTTGCTCATTTTTTGTTGCCACGATTTATTTTTGACCATAGGCTATGGACTGTAGACAGTGGTTGCTTGTCTATGTGCACATGCAATGTTCGTTCTTGTTCCCCATTGTTCCCTGTCATAACATTAAGTCTACGCTCAACGTTACGAAAATGTAAAAGTGCATCACACTCATACACACTCACACGCACTCTCAACACATTGGCAGCTTATTCGTATGCATGACGAAGTGTCCATTTTCGTTTCTTTTCATTAATAAAAAAAATGGCGTACGTAAAGTCGGGCGCGGACGACTTTAGGATACCCTGTACCACTAGCTTGTAATAGTCCGATTTCTTCACAAAAAACCAAAAACAGAAGAATTTTTAAGCAAACATTTTTTTTTTGACCGATCGTTCCTATGGGAGCTGTACGATATTGTCAACCGATTTCAATATAATTTGACACAGTGCTTAAATACCTTAAAAAAGATCTGAATGCCGAATTTATTTTAAATATCTTTACAAACAAACGAAACACATCGAATTTTGTATAAAAAACGTGTTTTTGGACCGATTGGTCCTATGGGAGCTATATGATATAGTCAACCGATTTTGATCAAATTTAGTACAATGCTTATGAACTATAAAAAACTCACGAATATCAAATTTGGTCCTAATATCTTGACAAACAAACGAAACACAACAAATTTTTGTTAAAAAATCGATTTTTTGGAAGATCGGCCCTATGGGAGCTATATGATATAGTCAACCGACTTTGTTCAAATTTGGCACATTGCTTTAGTGATCTATAAAATTTCAAAACGTCAAATCTGGTTACGATATCTATATTAAAAAACGAAATATAGCGAATTTTGCTTTAAAAAAATTATTTTGGCCCATCGGTCCTATGGGACCTATATGATATAGTCAACCGATTTTGATAAAATTTCGTACAGTGATTGGGAATCATAAAAAACTTTTAAATACCAAATTTGGTTACGATATCTTCATGAACAAACGAACTATCCATCTAAAACTTTTATTTTTTGTCGTGGTCGTCTCAAACACCCCTATGGGAGCTATAAAATCCCCGATATCAAAAAAACAAAAAAAAAACTTGTCTCCTATGGAATAATATGGGATCTAATAGAAAATTTGGTAACTCTAGCTCTTACCATCTCTGAGATCTAGGCGTTCAAACGGACAAACGGACAGACGGACATGGGTATATCGACTTCTCTATTCACCCTGATTATATTTTAGGTAACTTTGGGGTGTCTCCGACGTCTCCTTCTATATGTTACATACATTTTCGGCTTGCACAAACTTAATATACCCTTTGTACCATACGGTACAGGGTATAAAAATTAAAATGACGAATGTTTATGGCAATGCTGTCACTGGGCCGACTACAGTCGAGACAATCCGGCTAAAATATACCCAGCAATTTTCTTACCTTCTTAACAAATTGTTTATAGATAACTGGATGGGGCTTCTATGAAAATTTGACTAGTTGCACAACCTACGAATATGTCAATCGAAAACGAAAATTCTATGTTGAGGCAGAATTCTGACTTATAAGACGCACCATGTCCATGGTCTCTTTCTCATGGCTAAGTTTATTTGATTTGTCGTCCTGATCATTTTGGCTTGGTTACATTTTAGGCATTGCATCTTTGTACCCACAGTACAGGGTATAAAATGGTGCAAACCATTGAAGTTTGTATCGTTTTGTTGTAGTTGTTGTTGTTATCACTGTATTCGTGGCAATTCTGCGTAGTAATGTCTTTTAAATGAATTTGTCTGCCATTTACCATTAAAGTTTAACTGAATGTTTTACAATTTTAGATGTGGTATCCGGGTTGAATTTTAGCTGTGTTGCGAATGGTTTCATTTTGGTTATCAAGCTGACAATGTAGCGCGCTAATGAATAGTTTGTTAGGGATTTGTTTTAAAACTTAAGTGAGCTTAGCAGCTCAACCAACTTTGAGTCTTTGACACAAGAGCACGGCATGGACCCCACTGTGCGGCTGAAGCTCGTATCTCAGCTTGACTGCATCTTTGCGGATTTTTTGTTGTAGTATGTTGCCACAGTTTGGTCTTATCTTCGCGCAAACATCTAATGCTTGTAAAGCGAGCCGCAGCGAAGCTTTTCGAACAGCAAACACTGCAAAATACATTTACAGGTCAAAACAAAGTTAGGCGTCGAGCTCATTTTGTAAAGCTCGGTGCCTTTATTTTTTTTGCGTTATATTTGTTACTCTATGCCGCATCGACCTTCAGATATGCCAACAAATTTTGTGCTGTGGTTGATTTGGGAAATGATATAGGAATGGGCGGCCTGCAGTCACAATGGCAATTTATCATTTTGTATTGAAGTGTGCCCAGTACCATAGGATCCTTCTTGGCAGTAACCGAGGAAGTGCAGGTACAGCAGGCAGTATTAAAAGGTACAAAGCAGTTAGAAACGACGAGAAGAGCAGGGACGGATGAAATAATTTGAAATGATGTAAAAGGCGCTCATGTACGCAATGTATTTTTAGATACCACGAAGAGATAAGTGACTGACTGACGGGCTGACTGACTGACTGACAGACTGACTGACTGACACTTACTGCAGTCACTGTTAATGGAAAAAGCGAGGAATTAAATACGGCAAATCGAGCCAGTCAAGCAAATGCTGACGTGGCAATGGCGGTTCGTCTGCTTTTTTTGTACCCACGCCTGTCCTGGCCTGGCCTTATTTGGAGTATCCATCAATGTCTGCCATATGTGAATGGGCCTCTTTCTAACATCGCTTCATGGCAGCCTGCACAGCGAATTTCAATGGCTTGTATTAGATTTAGCCCCACCCAAACCAAAGAAAACCCTGGAATGTCTTTCAGCCTCAGCTGGGAGTCTATGTCTCTGCATGTGAGAGAGGGAGTTCTTTTTACCCCAACCCCACATGTCAACAGTGAACCCCTATGCTATGCCTTTGCCTTTGTACGTAAATAACGTGCAGCAAATTTTCGGTGAAAATATTTTTTTTCCTTTCTTACCAATTCAATTGTCGGCAACCAAACGAAAGCAATGCTTGTCTTGGCTCGAGCCAAGTGCCGGAGGCGTTTGCCTTAGCTTTTAAATGCGCCAAGGTACTTAGTGGCACGTTTCCTGGCCGGGTTGTGCCTAAGTTTGGCAGCACTTGCCACGGATTGACAAGCTACTTTTCATGTCTTTAACCGAAAGTCTTAGAAGGTAATTTACATATGTACGGGCGTTGCAAATTATGTAAAGATTTGGCTTGCATGTTTTTATTACTGTACCCTTTACCCATATGGTCAAGGGTTTCGCAGATTAATCTTCAAAACCTGACTCAGTTTCCACATTGAAAAGTTCCTGCTATCTTTTCCTAAAAACTGGAATAATACTCTACCTTCTTTTGTTTCTGCATAATATAGATCTACAAAATGTTGGTATTTATTCCCATATAAAACTTATGAACAACAAATCATAGACTTTTTCGTAGATAAACATTTTTTTACGTGGTCCACTAGTTAAAGATGCGACAAATCTTGGTTCTATCTCGCAACCTTTAACATTCCTCTGTATTTGCCAAAACTGGCCTGCTTTTACCTTTGCCCTTTTCGATAGGAGCGTGCTCGTGCTTTTGCTTCATTATTTCAAATTGTTAAAGTTTTCTTTTATGAGTCTTCATTGCTGCAACCTCCGAGAAGGGTCGACATTTTGGCTGTCATCTGCCCTGCCCTTATACAGCCTTTTACACTTTTATACCAATAAAATTTAGTCAATGACTTTGACGTTCTGAGTCGACAACTTTAATCGAAAGCTTTGAATTTTCACTTACTAGCTGGTGGGTGGGTTGGGGTGAGTGGGTGGGGTGTGTTGGGTTGGGCTGTGGTGTTTATATTACTACTCGATTGAGGTGTGCGCACGCGTTTTGCTTAATCCCACGTAAATTGCTTCGCAGCAAAAGTTTTTCGCATTTGGCGTCATCTTTATTTACATGTTATATATTACATAGGCTATTTCTGATTCCCTTGCTATAGAATTTACTACTTTGCAAGCCCAAAAATAGTTTTCAATTAGTATTAGGCGCGCTTTTTGGCGCCACCATGCTTATCCTTGGCAATCCCAAAGCATACATACACGCCTCAGTATCTGAGTTTGTATCTGCTTGTTTACCTTGGGGAGTTGTTCCTAAGCACAAAGCTTATTTGGCTAAACTTTTTGCTTGGTCATACAAATTATGCGCATTTGTATCGAGCCAACTTGTCTAATACCAAAAAAAAGCATTTAGCATAATAGCCAAAAATTGTGTTTTCCTCATTTGTTTGCATAATTTGTTACCATTGTTATGAATTAAAGAAACTTTAAATTATTAAAGCTTACAACTTTTAAGACTATTTTATTTGAATTAAATAATTTGAATATTTTAAAACAAAGCATATCTTAAAAAGCTCAGAATTAACAAACTTAAACTTAATCTCATGTATTAGAGAATACTATCTTGATCAAAAAATTCCCCGGAATCATAACCGTGTGGCGTTCTGAGTCAAGGAATTTGATGTCTCTTTTAATCTAACATATGAAAATATCATAACCAAATTAATTTCGTTGTTCTGAAATTGTATTACTATTTATTTATTCACATATATATTTCAGAGATTCAGTGTATCTGAAAGTTGGCCGTGGCTAGCTTTAACACTTTTTTTATTTACGATTGTTTTTATACCTAACCCCCAAAATTCCCAGTTCGCTAGTTTTGAGTACTTAAAAAAAACTTTTCTTAAACATAAAAAAAAAAAATGGATTTGCTGTTGTTGTAGCTCTTAACCATTTGGGAAGGGTTGCCACATAAAACTAATTTGAAGTGCTCTGATAATTTTTTCGTCTGAACAAATGCACATATATTTCTAGCTGACTCATGGGGCAAAAGAAAAACTCTTATGGTTAGGATGAAGCACAGCTGAGGCATAAATCATGACCAGGACATTTGTTGTGCATTATTTTTATGTTATTACCTTTTCCTCTAGATGAACTCGAGTGTAGGTGTGTGCGCTAGTATATATGTAGCAACATATTGTACATAAATCTTTAATATTAAGTAAATAGAAACATAATTTAGAATATGTACCTATCACCCTGGGAGATCGGGCGCGGACGATTTTGGGATACCCTGCATATCTAAATTGATATACATATTATGTACTTCCAATAAAAAATAGTCGAATTTTGTACCAAGCTCTTTTTTGTATCGTTAGTGAACCGATTTCGAAAAAAAATTTTACAGTGCTGAAAAACTAAAAAAAACGTCCGAATCCTAAAGTTGGTCACATTTTGACAAACTAGCAAATTATCCATCTAAAATTTTTGGTTTAAGCTTGTGTCTCCGTACAATATTGGTATTTGACTTGAGGCTTTTTAGGCATTCATACAGACTGACAATCGGACTTCGGTACATCGACTTCTCTAGTTACCCTCTTTATACTTTAAGTTACTTTTTGTTATAGTACCTACATATATTTTAGGCTTGCTCAAACTTAATATACCTTTTGTACCAAACGGTGCAGGTTATAAAAGGAATTTGGTTACACGGCTCAGAAAAAATCTCAGAGCATGTAAAAGCGAAGTACAAAATTGTAGGGTATTTTTTTTTCCAAAAGGTTTTGGATCTACAGGTTAATGGCCTGCAAATTGGAAAAAATTACTTTATTTCATTCTATTTTTGGGTTTTTCAATAGTTTGAGTTATGGATTTATAAAAAAAGTTTCATGCCTGTGCTTATATGTTGTAAAGGTAAATCGCCGTGGAAGCTTGCAACCTTGCTAAACTTATTTTCTAAAATTATTTTGACTTTCGTTAATTGTTAATGTAACAATATTTAAGAACTAAATCTTTTTATCTTCTTATCTAAAAATCCTTCCCGTTCAAAAAAAAAATGGCGGACGTAAAGTCGGGCGCGGACGACTTTAGGATACCCTGTACCACTAGCTTGTAATAAAGTCCGATTTCTTCACAAAAACCAGAAACAGAAGAATTTTTAAGCAAAAATTTTTTTGCATGATATAGTCAACCGATTTCAATAAAATTTGACACAGTGCTTAAATACCTTAAAAAAGATATGAATGCCAAATTTATTTCAAATATCTTCACAAACAAACAAAACACATCGAATTTTGTATAAAAAACTTGTTTTTGGACCGATTGGTCCTATGGGAGCTATATGATCTAGTCAAACGATTTGGATTAAATTTGGTACAGTGCTTAGGAACTATAAAATACTCACGAATGTCAAATTTGGTCCTAATATCTTAACAAACAAACGAAACACAACAAATTTTGTTAAAAAATGAGATTTTTGGAAGATCGGACCTATGGAGCTATATGATATAGTCAACCGATTTTGATCAAATTTGGTACAGTGATTGGGAACTATAAAAAACTTTCGAATACCAAATTTCGTTACGATATCTTCATAAACAAACGAATTATTAATCTAAAACGCTTTTTTTGTCGAGGTCGTCTCAAACACCCCATGGGAGCTATATAATTTATCCCCGATATCAAAAAAATAAAATAAACTTGCCTCCTATGGAATAATATGGGATCTAATGTGAAAGTTTGGTAACTCTAGCTCTTACCATCTCTGAGATCTAGGCGTTCACACGGACGGACAGACGGACGGACGGACAGACGGACATGGGTATATCGACTTCTCTATTCACCCTGATCATATTTTAGGTAACTTTGGGGTGTCTCCGACGTCTCCTTCTATATGTTACATACATTTTCGGCTTGCACAAACTTAATATACCCTTGGTACCATACGGTACAGGGTATAAAAATATTGAACACAGAAGTTAAAATTCTTCTCCTTAATGTAAATTCTAATAGCTGTGTCTCGAGTCTAGTTCTGGTTCGGAATAAGATGTTTATTTGTTATATTATTGGAAATGTTAATTAATTGTTTTATTAATTGTTATTACTTTTTGTTATTTATTTGCAAGAATAAAAAAAAATTCTTAAAAATATCGACAAGCAAGTCGACTTACTATAATTTAAAAAATTTTATATCGTGAAGTAAGTTTGGTTTCGTGGAGAACATTTGACCAAAAATGAATTTCGGGTTATATGGCAGGTTCAATCCGGACCAAACCAAAAAATGTTAAATTTTATGAAGATAGGCTGATTATTTTAGAAAATATTTACTTTCTTCCGCCAGATAGGTCAAATCGTCGACCACAGTGAGACTAAGAGCGCGTTCATTCGGATATCAACAACAAAGAATTAACAACGAGAGACAGAGAAAGATACAACCCATTTGTGTCAAGACCTACCCACAATAAATCAATTTTAAAGTTTTGTTCATGCATCCAAGAGTAAGCTCCGATTTCTTTTATCTCTCTAACAATATTATTCTTACAACTTTTTGCGACCTCTTTGGTTTTGATCGTCTTTACAAATGTGATAAAGCTACAAACAAGCCAAATGTTGTATCAAACTCCTTGATAACCATGTAAATTGTTATTCCAAAATGCATACTATCTATTCAATATTCGATAACTGAATATAGGATTTTTCATTTTTGGACTTATAGAACGAAATATCAAATTAATATATCTACAAACTTTATTTTTCAATTAAAGATCTTATTTTATGTTTAAAAAAACCACTTATATTCGTTTTTTAACTTTTCGTTTTAAATTTTCAAAGCCAAATGTGATCTCAACTTTTCAAAAAAATGGGATCAATTATATTACAATGTATAAGACGGAGTAGATTCGGGCGCAGACAACTTTCGGATACCCTGTACAACCAGCTTGGTATAAAATCCGGTATATTGCTTAAGAACTCAAAAAGAGATTTGATTGCCAACTAATGTTCTTCCGATACCTTTATGAAAAACCAAAAACAGACTAATTTTGAACCAAAAACTGTTAATGTTCGATCGATTCTTTGAGGGCTATATTAAAAAGTCAACCGATTTTGATAGAGCTTGATATAGTGCTTGGGAACACCAAAAGGTTTCCTTCCGAGCGCTAAATTTTAAATAACAATATCTGATTTTTTGGACTTGTGATTCGGCTGCTCAAAATCCATAAGGGATGCCTCTGTCACCTGCTAAACTTACACCACTATTTTTTTTATGACCTTTTGGATTGTTATTTATTATTTCTTTGCTTATTTTTCTATGAAATGTAATTAATTTTGAAATGTATGTATTATATAGAAATATAGTTATCTCTTGGTTTGCTTGTTATTTCAATTTTATTATTTGAAGATACTTATATGCCCAAACCAACAGATGCCTCTCTCTAAATTAATTTACACATTCAAAAAATAGCCGCTATATGAACTTCGATGTATCGAAACATCGATGTATCGAAATTAACATACATAGTGCAATGGAAATACGATGCGTTGTATAGTGTATGCCTTGCCTTAGGTACTTGGTATAATTATCCAGTTATGTCACTTAAAATTGGTATTTATTTCCGCTAGATAGGTCAGAGCGACCACGGCACAGTGGTATAAATTGCATTTTTTTGGCATAGATTCGAAAAATGAATTTACAGACTTGAAATTCATTGTAGTTATATTTATAAAAAATATGATTAATTTCAAATTTATCGGGCCTCGCCCATCCCTAACGCCTAAGTAAGGTTCAATTGTTGGTCACTCTATTCAGATAAAAATTATCATCAAATCGTGTATATATTTATACTGTATATTTTATTTTACTCATATGTGCTACGCCCATTTACGCCATAAATAGTCGTCATATGTCGGATAAATATTGGCAACCATGTTTTTTTTTACTTTTTGTCTTATATTTGTCTTCGTGTGAAGCCATTTTCAAGTAAAAACGCCAAAGCACTGTCAACGGACATTTGTAAAGACTAAGTCGAAAAAGTTTTATTCATTTAATTCGACAAATATATCTCACAAAATTCGTTACTTTTTTATCTATGAAAGCAATATGTTTCCCTTTTAATTTTTTATCGAACATGTTTTAATTATGTGCTGTGGAACTGCGTTTTCAGAGCAATTGTTGATGTTTCAAATGTCATTCAGCTCTGCATGCGCAAACATTTATTTATTTGAAAAAAACGATATTTTTTCTATAAGTTGCAAAAAGTAGCAGAAACGATTAAATTCATAAGATGAAGCATGTTTTGGTTAATAATTTCGCATTTACAACTTTAAAGACCGCTGTGCCCCACAAAAGTACTATTCCACGAACCACAACTATACTTTTTAAAGGTAGGCTAAAATACACATGAACAAAACACGACACAATCACACCAAATACTCTAAATATACAAATTGACTAAACTACTATTTTATATACCTCTACTAACGTTTTCCATCAAAACACTTTTAATTTTAAATTTAAAGTTGTAAAGCGTTTACCGTCAAACTCATAAAAATCTTGCTCTACAAGATCAGCTGAATTTGAGAGCGTGTAGAGAAATTATTTTTGGCGGCAATTTGAAAATCGATTAATTTTTAATCTATTAGTTATTGTAAAATAAAATTCAGGTCAAATTTAAAATTTTAAACAATAAAAAATTGATCCAAATTAAATCACCTGTGTCCACTGTGCAGCGGCTTGTACACTTTTCATTATTATTAAATAGTCAAGTAATGGGTGCGCCACCGTCAATCCAAATCAACTATCAACATAACGAATACAATATACCCTAAACACTCGAAAATTTTGTTGTGTAGATTTTATTTTAACTCGTTTTAAGGCAATGGATATATATGGATAATGATTGTTTATTTTGAGAGAAAAAAGTGAAAAAGGTGTTGCAGGGTTCTGGGATACAAAAATTGTATATTTCTATATATTGTTGTAATGGTTTTTAGTGGGCTTCTCACGGATGAGTTGTCATGATAAGCGCTAATGTAAGCGCACCCTTGTAACCAACCAAGTAGAGGGTATAAGAAAACCACAAGATGACGTCGTCACCATGACGACTTATATAAGTTGGGCGGGGTAGCGGCATTTTGTTTTTTCGATATCTAAATCCATTGAAGTGCAACCAATCTGAAAATGAGTAACGCTTAGTTTGTGGCCGGCCAGCAAGCTGTGTGGATAGCGGATCAACCACCAGGTGAGGTAACTAGTGAAAAAGTAAAGAGAAGCGCTCTCTGGCCTTAAGCGAATCCTGATGTGTGTCCTGCCTGCCTGCATATGTGTTAAATCATTTTCTATTGATGACTTGTGCTTTAACTCAAAGTTTGTTTTTTTTCTTCTATGTTTTTTTAAGGCCAGAGGGCACACACACACACACACTCTCGCAATCAACAAGGTTGTTGTTTATTTTGACGTCGTGGTTGCCATTGCCCTTGTCGCTCTCTGTCGCTGGGTAACAACTCGAGCAGCGGTATGGATTCACCTACGCCGTCAATTGTTATCGACGATTTGAGCGGCTCAGCAATGGACGCCTGTTTTACGGCATTCGATAAAGATGGGTGCGTATACGAACAGTAATATTATGTATGTAGATATAGCCGACACCATTTAATAATGGGCATTTAATAAAATTTGAATAATTATATTTAAATTGGCAGCGGAATTATGTAATGACACAGCATTTAGCATAAATTTATAATTATTTATTAAGTTTTTGTTAAATGCAAATAGCAGGCATATACCTATGTATATATTATATTTTAATTTTAATAATTGCAAAATTTTTGTTTTCATTTCGTTATTAACACCATTACATAATGTTTATGAGCACAGTATTTTTTTTTTTTGTAAAACAGGTTAACTAGGTAATGTAAAGTTTATTTTTATAGCTTACTATATAACAAACTGTTTGATTACACCATGCAAAAATATTACGCTTCCAAATGTCGCAACTTTATTTAAAAAAATCAGCGCGGTTCGCCAACCTTATAAAATGTTTCGTGAAACTATCAATCGCAAGCAAAATTAACAAATATGAAGTGAAATGAATCCAAAACTGTTTTATGAGACCATATCTCAATATCGATATCGTATGCTGAATGAATAGTTTTTTTGTCTTGTCAATGATTTTTTTTAAATTGACCTTGAGTTTGCTGAACCGCGAACATTTCATTGCCATGATTTATTACGACTTCTAAAAATAGAGTAACGATAAACTTTATTCGTTTTTTGTAAAACGCTGGTATCGAAAATTGAGTTGCAGGCGAGTTCAACTCGATCGTAATAGCATGCGGTATTCAAGATGTTTATAAGCTCTTGACAGGCGCCGAATCTTGGATTAACGACTATGGCACCTGACACCAAACAACAGTCGATAGTTAGCATCTTCCAACATGCATAAAATCTAAAGCTGTTCAGAAGCAAAGCATTTCGCAGAAAATGGTGATTTGTTTCTAGGACGGTCAACTATTGATCTGCTGAAGTGTTCAGTGAAACAAGGAAAATAAAGCGCCTTGAAAACATTTTTCATCACGATAATACCAGTTCAAAGAATTTGCTACACATGATAAATAACTCAATCGGAGTGGAAAAACTGTTTTGAAAATTGGTTGGCGCATAACAAAAGTTCACTGATCTTCATGGAGAATATTTTGAAAAACAAAGTCGTTTCTCAAAATTAAGATGAGTGATATGTATGCGTGTTTTTTAATCGTTAATTAATGTTTAGGTAAAAACAATTATTTTCACCAAAAATCTTGTTGAATTGATTTTTTTTTACTGTTTGATTTAGGTTTTAAGGCTATTATTGACATTCGCTTAGTTTGGCATTGTAAATACAAAACAAAAGGCACGATCGGAAATAAGCTAATTATTGCATGTATTTTAAGAAAATGACTGTCCGGTCAAACTCATATACATTTATAACACACCTCGCATACAAAAAATATCACTCAATAGTAAGATAGAACATAATATTTTCTCTCGCTCTCACCTCTCACTATTTTTGCACTCTGTTAATCATAAGCCTATGTATGTTAGAGGTGTAGAACTATCGATAGTCGGCGCCACCGATAGTTGACGATAGTAATTTCACAGCTATCGATAATTGACGATAATACTATCGATAGTCGACTATAGTCCCGTCTACAATAATGTACATAATTGGTTTTAAATTTAAAGTTTGTTATATTTTTAAACAAGAAAATTTATATACGATATATAATATCAAGAATTAAAGTATGTTCACATATTCTTCCTTGAGTCTGCTTCGCCTCTATGAAACAATCGGGCGAAGCTACAGAATGCATCGACGATCTACAACTGCAGCTTGTCGATGCGATATTGTCAGTATTCGCCGAAATACTTGCAGCTTGAGGGCTGAAATCTGGGACATGATTTTCCAAGCCAGTGTGGAATCTTTTCGGATGATAATGGTTTTGTACTCTTTTCCGCAGTTAATGCACTTTGCCAATTTTTTGTCATCTGACGTTTTACAGTATTTCCATACTTGTGAGATTTTACTTTTCTTTTTTTGCGTTTGCGTCTCGGTCGCCAAATCTTTCTCCGAGTCCGTGCTGCTGCAATCGCATGCCTGCCTTTCAGCCCTCGACACACTGAGTGTGATGGTGTCCCGACGTTTACTTTAAATACGACACATAGTCAAAATACTTCATAACTACTAACTAGCATTGTAATCTTTTTTGAGACGCCTATTATAATAAACATTAATAAGAATAAAGTGAAGACAACAATAATCGAGATGTTTAAAAAAAATATTTTTCTAGTTATATATTCGGTGGTGGCAGCCTCCTCAATAAGTGCCTAGATTTCTATTAGTTGTTCCATTTCCATTTCTTTTTATTGAGGTCTCACTCTTTTAACCAATTTTTTCACAATTTTTTTTAGCAGACGCCACAAACAAACGCGCAAATTGTACTTTTTGGTGATGTGAAAACTATCGGAGAACTATCGATAGCACTATCGGCACTATCGTAAAGTGCTCAACCATCGATAGTTCTCCACCTCTAATGAATGTACCAACATAACCACTAATAAATCACTTGGCAAATGTCATTATAACATATCGGTCGTGTCGCTCTCCTCTTTTGGTCGTCTGCACTTTGGCCTTATATGCTAAAACATTCTGAGTTTTTGCACGGCCCATCCTAGATATTTGTCTCGGTCAACAAAACGCTTTTGACCCTACAATGACATAACCAAAATTAAAATAGTACATTCAAAATAATTTCACATTCACCTTTATCGTTATTTTAATGTCAATTGAAAAATGTCTAGCGCTTCCCATTGAATGTTATATTAATAATTAAACAAATAAGCCCGCAAACATGATCAAGGCGAACTAATTTTTTTTTATTTAAAATTACTGATAATTGTAAAAAGCTCATCGCAAAAAAATTGATGCATATGTTTAAAGACCTTCAACATAAAAATCATGTCATAAGTCGTCCCAAATGGGAAAACTTTAATGTATTCATTTTCAAATTTGAAATTTTATCAATAGTGTGTATCTTTAGTATATATCGATATTATGTATCGATTGGTTAGGTTTATATAGATGCTGTAGTGGTCATCGAGAATAGAAAAATGGTTGAAGCAGAGCGGACGTATATAAAATACAAAGTTGAAACAATTATAGGAAAAGTTTGAAGTTTAAATAAATTCGTTGTGTTTTATTTTGCCGTTTGAATCCGAAACCTAAGAATGGTAATGTTTCCTTTTTTTGAAGACATCTAAAAATAAGTCTTTAATGCGTATTGAAAATTAAACAAACATTTTTTGTTTCCACTTGATACATTTTTTTTGCTTTGGCATTCTCTATTTTCATGTCTGATTCATTTTCGAACCTCCTCTGCAGTGATGACCGCCTTAATCTGGATGAATTTACGTTAATCTGCCGTGCGCTATTTCGCAACGACAAGGGACACATCTACGATGTGCCACACGAACGCCTCGAGCAGATATTTGCCGTCTTTGATACGAACGGAGATGGCTTTATTGATAGGGAGGAGTTTAAATTTTGTTGGAATCAATGGATAAAAACGGTAAGCAGAGCCAAACCACACACACACAACTACATCACGTGCATATTTTTATGATGTGTTCCAGAACCGGGCATAGACAGCGGGTATAACTGGGGGCTGTTTTTTTTTATTATTCATTCACTATTGTCAACGTTATTGTGGAACTGTTCTCTTTAGTCTGCCAGTTTGGGCTGACTCAGTCAAAGCATCATAAACGGGAGCGTCGCGTCGACGAGAATGTCAATGTTGAACGCCAGTGATTTAGAGGATTCGTATCTGGGGACCCATAAAATCAAAAAATGTGATAATAAAATATTTGTCAACAATTTGAGAGCGCAAAAGCTAAAACACATGCACACAAACACGCAGACAGGACTGAGGGGAGTCCTTCGCATTCGCCATCGCAATCAAAGTACCCTGCCGTGTGTCGATTGCGGGTGTAGCCGTATATATGTAATTCAATTTTGATCAGTCCTTACAGCAAATGTCATATGTCAGTGCAGGCAGACAGTCACATATGGGGAGAATTTTTAATGTGAGATGGTGGCGGCGGCATAGGCTCCGGCCGAATTTGCCATCATCATGGTCATCATCGCATTGTCAACATAATGTGGCTTCTGCCTTTCCTACTGGCCTGTCATGTGCATATGCAAATGTGATAATCTGTCGCTGGAATACACAGCACTGGACATTTCTCTCAATCAAACCGCGAAAGCACGTAAAGTGATAAAGAGCGTGACAAATAAAATGCAAACTCCATCGATGCTGTCCCGGCTCCAGTCGTCATCGCATTCCCCATCCTCGTTAGTAGCATTGCATTTATTTGGTTGGTTGTTTGCCTTCATAAAATATTAAAATACACATTTTTTAAATAATTTTATTGTAGTCTACAATTTTGCGACTTGTGCGTTATTTATTTGGCCCAACATCATCATCATCGTTATTTCCTTCATCGGTGGCGGCAGTGGAGACAACTTTGTTGTCACAGTTGCTGCTATAAAATTGCGTACGTGAGGAAAACTTTTTTTTTTCTTTTCGAATCTTATAAAAGAAGAAATTGTTCGCCTTAGTTGCTTAATGGCAGCAGGAATTTAAGTTTTTTTTTGGGGGGTGTGGATCATATAAAAATAAGTATCAAATCAATTCAAGCTGAAATAACTTTAAATCAAACTTGAAAATTGATACCAGAACAGACTAAGCACGATGGAAATTATTTCGCTTATACAGTTCTGCAATTTTAAGCCTTGAATAAGGCGAATGTTAGAGTAGAGCTGTAGCATCCATATTATAAGAATCCCTATTATATACATACATAAAGAATTAGTGTAAAAATTAATAGTGATGATTTTATTTATTTTATTATATTAAAAACTCGATGCAGTCGAGGCGGTTCCAGACAGCGTAATTCCCTGTACCTTTTTTTAATTTCACCTTTCTATTGCAATTTATGCATTTTTTGTCGAATAAATTATTCATTCATCATTTTTTCAGTTGCCAAATCGATTAACTCCTTAATTACAATATATGTATATACATATATATATATATTTTCACTTTTTAACCCCCGACGCAAAAAGAGGGGTGTTATAAGTTTGACGTGTCTGTTTGTCTGTCTGTCTGTCTATGGCATCGTAGCTCCCGAACGCATGCAGTGATTTCAATTTAGTTTTTTTTTGTATTAAAGGTGACTTATGTGCGAGTGTTGTTAGACATGTTTGATGAAAATCGGTTGAGCCGTTTAAAAGTTGTGGGGAGTGAAATTAGGGAGAAAAAAATCAACTTTGTCCGATTGGCTTAAAGTTTGGTCCTCTTGTAGCTGACGACGCCACTGATTCGAATCTGAGGTTATTTTTGCTCTATCTTTTCTCGTTTAGAAGTTATGGCAATTTGAAGTTAAAAACATAAACTTTGTCCGATTGGCTTAAAATTTGGTCCTATTGTAGCTGACGACACCACTGATTCGAATCTGAAATCTATTGCAATTTTTGCATTTTTTGTCGAATAAATTATTCATTCATCATTTTTTCAGTTGCCAAATCGATTAACTCCTTAATTTTAATATATATATTTTTACTTTTATCAACTATGTATTTGTTTTATGAGGTCAATCGATTTGGCTTGTGAACCATTTATACCTATATGTTCTAAAAGCATAAGAAAAACCTGTCTCGATTATTAATTGAATTTATGAAGAAGAGCTTAACGAAACTGCCATAACAAAAAGGAATTCGTGACTCTTTGGATTAAAGTAATGACATATGGTGTGATTCAAGGATTTTTGAAATTTCATTGTCTCGAGATATTTATTCGAATCGAACCACCAACCATTGGGTATGCTACCATTGCGCTTTGATGGCCACGATCCTGCCGTATAGCTGAACATTATTTCCAAAATAAAAGAAACGTGGAACAATTATTTCAAATTTGTTTGCGGTTAAATTGTTGGTAATTATTAAAGGTCACTGCTTTATTTCTCTTAAGGATCTGAAAAAATATTACATGGAAATGCAAGATGGTAGCTCCCATGAAGAAAACTAGGAAAGTGTTGGATATTAAAGATTTATGGAGAATTTTGTATTTATTTTTTTTGCCCATTTAGTACTCTTCCAGGGTGCTTAGGGCTTTAACAATAACTTTCCACTGGACTCTGTTTGGCGTAGTTTGCTTTGCTGTGTCCCAGCTGATGTTGTGTTGGGACAATTTGTTTAGTGTTGTAGGACGCCAGGTTGCCTTTGGCCTTCGCACCCGTCTGCTTCCTTGGGTCACGCCACTTGCGTGTTCTTATCTGGGTACAGATAGGAACTTCACTAGTGTAGTGCTGCCTCGCATTGAAGATCCTAAGCTTTGTTCTCCATAATCGGAATAAGCGTCCAAACGCTTATCGCGTTTTGCTTAGACGCTTCTCTGTATCCTCATCCACCCCACCACTGCTGGAAATTGTGGTGCCACAGAATGAGAAACTATTGACAAAGTCGATAGTGTTCCCGCAGATGGTTATGCTATCTTGGCTGGTGTGGTTGAGGCGCATCGCTTTGGTTTTGGATGCGTTTATCGAGAGTCCAACTTTGCTGGCAAGGATCTCGAGATCTATAGTCTATTCTATATATAACCGTTAACTGTATTGCAGAAATGGGTCATAGCTGATGACATATTTTAATTGAATTCGTTAACCGTTGTTTCTTGGTGCTTTGATTTGACGGGAAATATTTAAACCAGTTTCAAAATATTTCCGTGGTAATTCAATTCAATCCATTTTTCATCCAAAATTAAATTTTTATACATAATTATATTTACAAGATTGTTATGAGTTTTATTAAAGATATTACAGCAAATTAAAATTTATTTATATTACAATAATAATTTTTTTACAATAAAGTATGAATATTTTTAAAGGTAAAAAGGGAAACCCTTCATTTGACAACAAAAAATATATAAAAATCAAACACTAATTGAAAAATTAATGTAGTATATGGTTGACTATTTTCACAATAGTCGACAATATATCAATAATTTCAGTTTGGTAAATTTCAGTTGTTAGTATTTAAGTACTTATGTTATCTCTCTGCATTCTCTAATTATGTCATAAGAAGAGTTTGTTTTTGTTAAAATAGTTGAGGTTCTGTCTCAAGATGAAATCTGTGAATTTTTCAGCTTTATACCATACTGGAGAGGCATATGATAAAATTGGTCTTAGAACGCATTTAAAAATTAATTTTTTATTCTTGAAATTTAGGAATGATCGTCGATGTAAGAGTGTCCACAGGGCTCTCAACGATTTCATTGCCTTTACACAAGTTTCGTCTATATGTTTTTGGAAACTGAGTTTTTTTTATCGAAAATGACACCCAAGTATTTGACGTGGTTCTGGATAACAATATTATTGTTTTCAAATTGTAGTTGTCTTAATGGAAGCCGCTTGTAGGACTTGTCGTATGGGAAATTTATGGATTGAGTTTTCTCGTGATTTATTTTTATTTTCCACTTAGAGAAATATTTGTTGCAGGCTTTCAGACTTTTTTCCAATTTTTTTCAGAAGAGCGCTGGTGAGTTTACTGGATGCGATTAGGGCTGTGTCATCAGCATAGGCAACATCGATTTCTTTTGGAGGCTTAAAGTCTGATGTATAAATTATATATAAAAGCGGAGAGAGTATGGCACCTTGAGGTAATCCAGCAGGAATGTATTTAATTGAAGAGAGTGTGTTATTGACAGAGACAGCAAAAGAACGTTTATCGAGGAAGTCTGCTACTATTCCACAGAGATACTTGGGCAAATCTTTTTGAATCAATTTGTAGTGCAGTCCGTTGTGCCAAACAGTATCGAAAGCTTTTTCAATATCTAGTAGAATTATACCGGATGATTTTTTGTGACGTTTGTTAGTTAAAATTTTTTTTTTATTCTGCTAATTTGGTGAACGGTACTATGTTCTTTTTTGAACCCAAATTGTTCTTTAGATATTGTACCATGTGTAGAAACAAAATTGTTTATTCGATATTGAATGAGTTTTTCGAAGATCTTTCCCAGATTACTCAAAAGACTTATCGGTCTGTAGCTCTTTGGGTCATTCTTAGGTTTGTTGGGTTTATGAACCGCGATGACGATAGCTTTCTTGAATGCTCGTGGGAAGTAATTCAATCGGAAGCAGCTGTTAAATATTATTAAAAGCAAATTTATTGCCTTTTCGGGTAACTTTTTGAGGAACATGTTGTGGACTTTGTCCAATCCGGGAGATTTAGAAGTTTTAAGTTGCGGTAAAATAGTAGTCAGTTCGTTAATTATAACAAGTTCTATATATTGGGTACTAGTTGGTTCAGATTTGAACTTAAATGCTATTGAATCAATTTTTGAATCCCAAGAATGTGAAAAGTTGGTCGTGAGGTTGTGGACCTGTGCAAAAGTATCTGCTAAGTTTTCAGCCTTTTCTTTGTCCGAAATAAGTTTTTTGTTTGCAACTTGTAGGTGAGGAATTTGATTCTTACGCTTACCTCTTAAACTGCGACTAAGTTTCCAGAACCGTTTATCGCCCGGTTTCAAACGAGACAACAGATTGGACCACTGTGTATTTCTATCGGTGTTTATTCTTCGGTTTATGTACTTGCTGAGAAATACGATGCACTGTTCAAAGAAATTTGCTCGTCGATGATCTGTTGTCCGTTGCTGTTTCCTTTTGAATTTCTTTCTTTCGCCTATATATATTCTCACATCTCTTGGAAAATATGTATCTTTTAGGCTACTAAACTTGGGAGTGGCAATGTCTCTTGCAGATAATATAATTTTTACTAATCTATCAATATCTATGTCTATAGCTGAAGTAGAACTGTAAGAATCAATAGACAATGTAATACTCCTATTTAATTCATTCCTAAAAATTCGCCAGTCGCATTGACTGTAGTTAAAATATTCGGGATTAGCGGATTTCATACTCCAATGTTTCCAGCCTCATGTTTAAGGATGAGTTACTTATGACTAAATCAATTATCGATGGTAGTCGGTGCTTTTGATGGGGATATAGTGTGGGGCTGACCGGTCCATATACAAAGAAGTTACTCGATTGTTGTAAGGCGTTTAATGTGTTCCCACCCGAATTATTTGTCGTACAATTCCAAAATGAATGCTTTGCATTTAGATCTCAAAGTAGAATGAATTCTTTATCGTCAGGTGTGAGCGCTATAATGTCATTACGGAAATTTGTCGAGTACCGTAGAGAGTAAGCTGCAGTGATTATGACTTTCCTATCGTTTATATATCGGCGAAAATAAGTGAAGCGGGCTACTTTTTTGGCGACCTACTCCGATTTTGATGATTTTTACACAGTTGGTAGAGCTGCTAGCCATTAGAAAACACGCCCAATTTTATTGCAAAATTCCGATTATTTATGGAGTTATCGATAACTGCATATCGGTTTTTTAATTTTTGGACTATTTTTTGATAAGCCATATCTTCTAAACGAATAAAGATATTGACGCGAATTTTTTTTACCATGACAGATAAAATATTAAATTTAAAAAAAAATAAAATGGAATTTTTAAAAAAAAATTTTTTTTAATTTTTTATCATTTTTAATTTTAAATTTAAAAATTGAAAAGTGATCTCCCACTTTACGATACGAGAGCTAGCAAAGAACGTCAACGCCAGGAATTTTCTTATTCCATTAATATTAATAAACAAAAAAAATTAAAATAAATATGAAAAAGAATGGGAACAAAAAAATCCCCCTTATAGCAACTAGGCTCTATTTCTACGATTTAGAGGTATACAAATTTTAAAGGAGATGGTTTACAACAGCTTTAGTTTAAAAGTTTTTCGAAGTTCAAGTCGACAATCTTAATCTTAAGTTCTGATCCTAAACAAAATTGTTGTTAATTTTGTATAATATATTAATGTACGAAGAAATGTAAAAGATTTATAGCGGATAAAATTTCTGTTTTTTCTTTTAAGAAATAAAATTTATGCTCTTTGTAAATATTCCTGTATAAATGGTAATTTCGGCGCAAAATCATAGCGGCGGAAAAGCTTAAGTGAGATAGACATAAAATTTACATAATAAACAAATCAAACACTACTGACGACTATGGCAATAAACACAAACTGTTAAAGAAATCGGATAGACACAATCCCATATCCATCGCATTTCCCCCTCCCAGAAGCTGTAGAAGTTAAATAAATATTACATATCACAATAAATCATGTGCATGGCCACTAAATATTTTGCGGATCTGTACGATATATGTAGGTGTGTTCAGATTTATAGTAGAGCCTGTATGAATGTGGATTTGTATTCGTATGTTGATGTGTATATTATACGGTAGTGTGCTTTGTGGCATTGCATTTGGCCACTGCGGCTGCCGGCCATTTAACCTTTTGCGGTGGAACCTGCCGCTGAAGTTTCAAATGAGCGAACTGGATTTTGTGCGAGTGCTTATTGAATTCGGTAAAACAAACGGAAATGAGCTGAAAATTATGGAAATTATGTTTTAGGATCCTTTCTTTTGCACAAATTTCCGCTCTTGGTCCCAATACTCACTCTTGTATATCATAAAAACAATGAAATTTGGATTTATATGAATTCATAATTCAATGTCGTGGCTGCTCAATATTTTGATGATTCTATTGAGTTTGTATTTGTGTTATTCATTAAAGTTTATATAATATATGCATGAAATATAATAAATTGAAATTACGCGTATTGTTTTAATGAGTTAATGCTTTTTACTGCGCATAAAATGCCTTTAAACCAATTGCACATATTGATTTTCTCACCTAACATGCATCAATATCTCTTACATTGATATCATTACCCAAATATTTCACACTGTGGACTCTGCAGCGGATTTACGGAAGGGCTTTCTGGTTCAAGACCACCCATTGAGACAGTTGTACTTTAAATTAACTGATGCTTTAGAAATTTAGGGTGAGTCAATTTGTATGGAGCCGAAAAATCTTTTTCAGCGATGGGGTCATTGTAAGCAACTATGTGAAGAAACTATAGGTCTAAAATGAATATACTTCTATCCAAATACTTTAAAATCGAATTTAACTTTGAATTCAAATTTGGTCTTTTTTTTCCAAAAAGGGGTACCCTTAAATTAAAGCAAAAGACTTTCCGCATGAATAGGTAGATCTTTTGTTGGTATTGACCCAAGATGAAAGGGACTAATCCGTTCCTTTCCCATGTGACAGGCTCCGTCCCATGCCAGCGCTGGGCAGTCACAGAGGATATGTCTGGTGTTTTATCGTCTTCTATACAGAGTCTGCACTCTGAAGAGTCTGATAGGCCAATTTTCTGTAGATGGTATCTAACAGTGTGGTGACCAGATAGGTAAGCTACCAGGAGGTTTGGGTCCGCTCTGCCAAGAAATTTTGTCTTGATTGCATCCAGAGGCTTGACAAACACATTGGCTTGACAAAGCCCCGGAAGGGAGAACCAGTATCTCCTATGTTCTCCTGCAGCCCATTTGTTTTTCATGGTTTTGAAGGTAGACCAACCAATACCACAAAACGGCACAGGAGATGTAGTCAGGATGGAAGCACCCTGTCATGCTAGATCGTCAGCGATTGTGTTACCTTCCGCTCTTGATTGTCCAGGTACCCAACATAGCACGTGACTTCTCTCCGGGCGGACAGGATTTGGAGGTAGTTATGGCGTGGTTCAGGATGATAATGTCCTAATAGCAGCTTTTAATTTGGCTGCTATATTTTTAAAAACCATAAAAACTTCTAATTTTACACCAAACACGTTTTTTGCCGATCGGTTACATTGGAGAAAACGTATCGCTCCTATTCGGAGCAATGTGACTATATTGTGTAGTCAACCGGTTTTGGAAGGGCGCAGACGACTTTGGAGTACCGTGTACCACCACATTGCAATTAAGCCTCCATAAGATATTTTATTGGCCTAATTTGGTTAAGATACTTTCATAAACAAGCAAAAAACATTCTATTTTGGTAGAGTGATTGGCAAAATCCTAAAAACTTCCGACGCATCATTTAATCTCGAAATCTTCACGAACAAATGAAACACAACGCGTTTTATGCAAAAAAATTCCACAGAGAACTTTGCCATTAATCATAAATAATTTACCATATACAAGTTCAACAAACTTGGCCAAGGAAGTACAAAATTTGTACAAGATCTACAAGTGTCCTGCGATTTGTACAGTTTATCTAAGGCGCACTGCTTAGATACAGTAAAAATTTACTTGTACCCGTATCCATACTCGTATAAAAAACTTATATACACTGCCGTAGCCCTGTCATTTATAATGTCTTCATTTATGGCACAATGTGCGACATTTTTCGTGCTCAGTTACGCACCGACACCGAAAAACACGACTAACGGCTACACGGCATTCAACACTCACACACTCATGTTGACTTACACGGACACACAGTGAGTGCCAGAAGTCGCCCCACAAACTTGTGTGCTCATCAAGCGGAAAATAATATCTTGCTATAAATTTTGCTCAGTTTTTTCGTACATTTTTTTCTCTCCCAATTGAGTTTTCCGACTGTCCGTGCTCTGGGTTTTGTATTTTTTCTTTTTTTAATTTTGATGCCTTTTCCTGATGAAAGTTTAACGACCAAAGTTGACACGCTGTGCCGATTATTTAGAAAGCTAATGACTTATAGCATACAGAGAGTGAAAAAACTTCTAGAAAATGAGTTCAAACTGCAAAGAGAATGTTGTATATACTTGTACTGTATACTTGTTTAAAATTTAAAAAGTAAACAAAGCTTGTAGCTCTTCCAAAGTGTTAATTAAAATTAAAAGTCTACGATTTTTTCAATTGTATACTTAAGTTTGAATTGCAATTCTTTAAGTATTAAAGCTCACACTTTATAGATTCTGCGAATAAGCCACAAGTACATGCCGCGCTGGTAATCTTAGCTTATCGACACGTTTTGGCCACATGAACTGTGTAATGTAATTTTCAAGCAAGGACCACGACGACGCCCACTCCTGCCCACAACCCACAAATGTCAAGTCGACTGTTTGCCGCCTGCCTTTATATCAAAAATGTATCTGACAAGCAACCAAATTGTGAGACCGTCAGCCAGTTCGACGGTTTTCCAACTTATGCAATAATTTCAAAACGGAAATTGCTTTAGCACCTGCCTGCTACACACACACACACACGGGCGTAGCCTCGCCCACTTAATGCATATGTGTGTGTGTATGTACATATATATCGGCACGTTTCCCTTTTTGGCACCTACTACACTTCAATACAATGTTACATTTCATTCGATTCGTGAGCAATAGTCGCTGCCATCATTCGTTTAACTTGGAAACTTTTTTGGCACACTCGCACACTTTGACAGTTTGCCTGGGAAAGCGCTTGATTCTGCTCGCTCCTCAGGTTCCCTCTCCCCAACGACGAAATCCAACTAGCGTTGCAGACATTGCTCGCGGCACACTTTGCCAACCCAAAAACGTCTGCGCTTTGGGTTTTACGGATTTTGAAATTTATTCTACACTGGAATTGACTCGAAATGTTTTTGTACGGCAGGACTCAAGACAAAAGTTTTTTTTGTCTTACTTGACATATAAGAATCCTAGTGTAGTATGTGTGCATATACCTACAAGTCAGGTTATTTCTACAAGCTGCTCCTTTTGCCGTCTGACAGAAACGGGTTGAAGCATAATTTGAATTTAAGATTTGCTGTGGTTACCAAAGGTGTTTCTGAGTGCTTCCTATTCCTACTCAGCTTTGGCTTAAACCTTATCTTTTTGTTTTCAACCCTCTGCCCTTGCACTTAGCTTAACTGCGGTTTCCCTCCCATATACCTTTTTTGTGGTTCAATCTAACCGAGTTGACTTTCAATAATTAATTAGACTGTAACATAAATATGTTGGACATTACCAAGACGAACAACGTCTCTCGTCACTCTATACTTCTCCTCCACATAGATGCCGGCACTTGAAGCTAAAAAGTTTTTACTTAAATTGTCATTAAATATGCCTGGGCACTTTAATCAAAAATTCATAGTTTTAACTTTAAATTAAACTGATAGCAACTTTTGCTTCTTTCTATAAGACGCTACGACCAATTTACATCTCCCTGGATTTGAGGGTTGGTCTTACCATAATGCAAAGTGTGTGAACCCTAGAGGTCACTTGTTTGTATTAGGACTTCCTGCTGCCAATTTATTTGGGTGACAATGATGTGGTTGAGATTTGTGTTAATTTGGCAACTTTGTGGAAAATTGAGCAGCTGAAGCAGATGACTCTTAATTGGCGGGGTGACTTAGCTGAAATGAAAGTTCTGAGACCATAATTTTTGAGTGACGTGAAAGTTTTTAAACTATTTTGAAAATTTAATGGCATTGATATAGTCTTTTCAATAGAGTAATTTCTTGTGGAGCAGCATGTGTTTGATCAAGTAATCTAAAAATATAAAGCCAAGATTTAAATGCTGTAAATATTTTTGATTCCAATTTCATTTGATTGATCCTTTCGTTATAAGGTAAAAAATGAGCCATTGAATTTTGGTTCACAAATTTGAGTTGAAAACACTGCCTTATCTGATGACAGCCCATTTAACAGTTAATAATTGCTTTTTGTTGAGTCTGGTTTGAAATTGTTTCTCAAAATAATAGTTTTTATTCAAAATTTTACCTCCGATGAAGCCCATATTTGATTGAATTAGCAGAATTGTCGCATTAGGAGTGAGGATAATCCAAAAGCTCGATTAACAGAGACAATTGAGCACCTGTTAATCAACGTTCGAGGAGTGATTGGCCAAATGCGGGCGCAACTGCTGCTTAAATCATATTTTAACATTACTATCATAAATGTTTCTATCTATGTTTTATTATAATTTAAACTTAAATGATTCTGAAAAAAATCAGAGATAAGTTTAATGTAAGTCTGTTTCATTTGTGAGGAAATCAAATTAATGTACACTAATAGAATACTTAATGTTTCTTAGAATGCAAGAAATAGTCTTAGCAATATCAAGGATAGCGTTCACTACCTTTTTACTAAATGTTCAATAAATCATCGACTGCTATGCGCAAGCTCATAGCGCCTCTCTGCCTTTTAATCCTGCACCTTGTTTGTCCTTATATGGTTGCCACCTGAAACTTTAGACATGCTTTAAAGCATTTAACTGAACGACAGACACATTTTCAGTAGCACCATAATCAAAGGCATGTCAAACGGCTACAAAAAAACAACAAGATTCAAAAGAATAATAGTCCTGCTACAATGCTGCATATGGTTGTATTGTATATATGTATGTGGATATGGTTGCAGTTGACTACGTCATTGGGTCTGGCCGCGCTCTCTGGCACCTTTGTCTGTGCTTGCACATAGATCATAATCATTTATAATCAACGTGTACATAAATAACAAATTAAAAGCGCTTCACTAATTTTAAATATGCTCGAACATAATCAGCTTAGAGCGGCAGACAGCGACACACGCAGCCAACATAGATACATAAACATACACACTGATACAACGATGACTGCCACCAGTCAAGATAGCACCGACGACAACGACATAACGACTTGCATGGGTATTAGTCTGTCTCTCTATATTTTTCTGTGTGTGTGTGTGTGTGTGTGTGTACATGGATGGGTAGAAGGTTCTTTTTGGCAGGATTTAACTTCATTTAAAACGCATTTATAACGGACTAAGATGCTAAACGTAAAAAATGTGAATCTGCTCGACAGTTGTATACCCTGCATAACTCACATTAACAAATAAAAAAATTCGAGTCATGAATATCAACGCATTGTTGTTAAATAGTCTCACATAACCTCTAGCTTGTTCTTTAATGACAAACTAAGTAAAGTGGATTGTTTGTACAAATTTATTTGAACAAAATCCGATCGAGTGGATATTACAAAGATCTCCGTCCGTCAAGTTAGCCAAATCTATAGTACACTTGACCCTATGGGTGCAGGGTATAAAAAGAAACTCATCAACCACCCACAAACACACACATATCGTTTTTTTTTTTACTTTTCATGCTTTTCTCTCCTACTCCTTGCCATCATCTTTTGAATATATTTTTGTGTGCCCGTTTACCGCCTACCTAGCTGCTTTTTTTTCTTAATATATATACATACATATATATATATATATTTTTTTTTTGCTTCTTGGCTGCTGCGTCTGCTCTGTTGCTGCCACTCCGAAGATTGTACGCCCGGTAAACGCGTTTCTCATTGTTGATGTACAAAATGATTTTATAAGTGGTTCCTTGGATATAAGTAATTGCAGCGCACAGCAGCAAGGACACGAGGTGAGTGGAGTCACAGTCTCTTATATTCTTACTGTCTAAGATAAGTCAGGTCGGAGTCAGGCCGCAGTCGGCCAGTGTAGCTTAGTGAGGACCAGGTGGCGGAGGCGGCGAAAAGACATAAAAGGTAACAAAAAATGAAAATGAAGGAAGCAACGTTATGCACGTTGTGGAAACGAGCTGTATGAAAAAGCATAACAAGCACATACACATACACATGCACACATACACGTATACAAAGATAAATACAGATGAGCACGTTTGGGCTAAACTCATTGGCGCTGTGGCTGCTTCGGCCTCTGCAATGATGAAGACGAGGATGCAAGTGTGTGTGTATGTGTGTGTGTGTGTGTATGTGTGCATGCGGAAACGGATATGCTTTACTTAAGTCGCATCCGCCTTGCGACACACGCCGGATGTCGCCGTCGTCGTCGTCGTTGTCGTCGTCGTCATAAGCAACGCAGTCGCAGTCTTCGCCATCGTTGGCATCTTCGTCAGCTAGTGCCGCTACTTATTGCTCGCAACTTAGTTCATTTGAAAATGAAAATTTGTCAAAATTAATAACACGCACTTCCGTCGCTTTATGGACGCCATGAACGTGCCACTTTGGCCTGTCCATAACCGCGCGTACATCCGTTTTACAGATACTTGAGCCCATCAACAAACTTCTAGATACTGTGGACTTTGATGCGGTGTTCTACTCGCTAGATTGGCATCCCAGCGATCATGTCTCCTTCATTGACAACGTTAAAATGCGAGCAATGGATGAGACTTCACCGGTATGTAAATAGCCATTATTTGCAGCTTATGAAGTTATTTTAAGTTTTATTTTTAGCTGGATGCAGACTCAGCGCAGGTTTTTGATACAGTCGTATTCGCCGGACCACCACCTATGAAGCAACGCCTTTGGCCACGTCATTGCGTTCAGGACTCATGGGGCGCGGAACTGCACAAGGATCTAAAGGTCGTCGATCATGGCATCAAAGTATACAAAGGCACTAATCCCGAGGTGGATTCGTATTCAGTTTTTTGGGACAACAAAAAACTCTCGGATACCACGCTGAATGCCCAACTGAAAATGAAGGGTGCCACAGACATCTACGTTTGTGGACTGGCATACGATGTGTGCGTTGGTGCAACCGCTGTAGATGCCTTATCAGCCGGTTACCGTACCGTATTAATAGATGATTGCTGTCGCGGCACCGACTTTCATGATATTGAGCATACAAAGGAGAAGGTCGTGACTAGCGATGGTGTCATTGTGCATACCAATGATGTAAGTCTTTTAAACCAAATAAAAATAGCAGTTCTGATTTTTGATTATTATTGCTTCGCTCAGGTCAAGGCCATGGCTGAGGGTCGCGATCGGCGCCCAGAATTGGGGTATAAGCTCGCCATGGAGCTGAAAAGTCCAGATTCAGTGCTATCACAACGCAACAGTTTCAGACCCTCATATTGATGGCCTCATACCGATGATCTGCATTACACAACATACATATAACTTACAATATACATATAAATTAGGCATCAGCTGATCGCTTTTTATACAAAATTTACAAAACGAAGCTTAAAAATTACAAATGAATGAATGCATCCCCGTGACTTATATTACTTTGCTAAGCAAATCAAGTGCCTTTAAAAAAGACATTTTAGATAGCTTTTTATTAGAATACAACATATGGTTCAAATGTAGGTTTTACAATTAGAAAGTACTTAAAAAAAAAAATGCTTAAATTAAGATGCCTGGATTTTTAATAAAATAGAATATTGTGCAGCACCTGTTTGAGCAATTATTCACAATATATATATGAATGTAAAATATTCCCATCACTATATACAATATCCAATAAAAATGTAGCTTCAATTGTACTTAAAAAAAAGGAAAATAAATACATAGTTCCAGTTGTCTTCAATAATTTCAAGCAACTTTAAAATCGGCTATCTCTATAAAAACACTCTTAACTCATTCTATATTCATTCTCATCGACATAATTGTTTAATATATCAGAAACTTGTGCACAACTTCAGAAACAATCCATATAAATGTCCATCGCTTCAAAAGACGCTTAAAGAGATACATCCAGACAAAAGCACACTAAAGTGTTCCCAGACTGTTAAACGTTTTTTTAGCGACTGGCCATGTAGAATACTTAATGCTTCTTCCATTGTACCGAACTTCTAGAGAGTGGCAAACTATGTCCATGTCCAGCACTAAAATAACAATCCATGCAACGTTTTAAGAAAACTTTTTGCTTTATGTGTTTGTTTTTATCGTTCGGCCATGAAAGTTGTTTTTTTTTGCTTTTGTCTAATAGTGTTTGATTTTTTTTATGTTTGCGAAGTGAGGTTAAAAAAACTTTAAATTTATTAATAGGAACAGAATCCACTGGCTAGTAAGCTACACAGTAAGTACTGGCTAGACAAGAGACTCTTAAATTTCTCCATCCGTGGAGTGGTGAAAGGTATAACCAAAAAATAAAGAAAAAGTTTGAATGATCTTTATAAGCCCTTGCAGCAATATACAATGTATAATGGTAGGAGAACTTGAATATTAGGGAAAAATGTGATTGTCGTATATAAGAATCTACAAATGAGCTATATTGTGCCTTAAATATCAATTTGTGTAGCTAGGCATTTGTGGACCTTACCGGTAAGGGTGGCTCTCCCCGTAGCTAAGAAGCTACTGCCAGCATTGCTCTCAGAGTTTTTGTAGCTTCTGAGCTCTCTTACCACGTGCCCGACGATCCCCTAGGGGGAATGGCCCTATGCTCCACTAAAGTAGCAGGACATAAGAAGAAGAAGGTATTTGTATAAATCATGATGATCACCTAGGTAAAGTTCATTACTAAAAGTATTCACAAGGTCTGTGAAAAAAAAATTGTGAAATTGTTTTCTATTCCTAGACTTGCTCAAAAGCTATGCCAAAGGGGTACGCTGATTAATTGACGGAATGGGAAATATAATTTTCTAAAAATGTTAAGATAATTGTAAAAATCGAGATATGTTTTAAATTACCCCACTGACATGGCTAAAAAGACAAATAATATAAAATTAAAATAAACGTAACTTATAGCCATGTCCGTCCGTCGGTCTATATCTGCATTTTAGTATTTAGGTGATTACCTGTTCATCTATGACGTAATAGGATGTATAAAATTAAATATAATTAAATTGCTACAAATCATATAGGAAATATTGGAAAAAACGTATCTGCACTAACTAAAACTTTAAAAACGAACTTAACCTAAAAGCGGTTAGCAAGTCCCCGGATTTGCTCAAAATGTGATGTTCAAATAAGATCAACATTAGCTGTTTTTAATTATGGTGTACATGTAGCTTTAAGTCGAAAGAATTTACCATACGTGAACGGGTATCGCCAAGTAGTTGTGTATTTAAACTTATGTAGAAGCCCAGAAGTGGATCGCCAGTAAGTCTTAGAATGGAGCTTGTCCCTAATACTTGACAAAAAAGCTCCAAAAGGTCACAAATAAAAATCGAAGATGGAATTGTCTTTTTTGTTTAGCGCGTTACTTGCCATGTACAGCCCAGCAGCCAGATTTAGCACCATATCCAGCTTCACCGCCGTCATCTTAGTCGCTATGCATGAATGGATTCTCGTTTGCGAGCTTGTAAAACTTTTGGCTTATTGTCACACAGACATACATACTTTTGCACAGTCGGTAAACTCATCCGACTGTCTTGGTCAGTCGCTGGGCATGAGCCAAAGCACTAGCAGCAAGGAATACATAATGCTGTCCACTGTCGTTCTCTGGTCGACACACTTAACAGCAATTCTTGCACACATTTTGGGTTGATGCTTTCTCCCGCTATTTGCCCGTGGTTAGTAGCTGGTCTGTAGGCGTCACCCGTAGGCGTGCATAGCCTGGATTCGGCACACTGCAGCGCGGTATTGAGTAATGTGGGTCATTTAAGTTTAGGATGCTGCACGACTTACACAAGTCCTGCCTGGTCCAACTGTTTGAAATGAAGGCTTGACACTTTTATTTGTGGTTTTAAAAGGCATAGTGCTTAAGCTTATATTTTTTTTTAATTTTGTTTGTTTGGGATCCTTCTTGTGGCATATCAAAAATGTTTTAACAATGTTTTTTACCAATTTTAAGGTTTATTGAAATTTATAATTATTTACTAGCCCGCCATAGAGAAAGGGATGGAGACTCAGATGCAATGTTGGCACGGTTGGTATTCGTGTGCCTGACGACAGCCAGGAAAATGTCCAACCAATTTGGTTGGTAATTTTCAGCGAACTGATTAAATTGCTACTGCCATGTTGTTGCCTGCGTTAGTTGTAAAGTTGAAGTTTTAATTATGAATATGAAATAATGTTTCACGTAGCCACCGAACAAATTGTGGGGTGAATGCGCACAGTATTCATAATTAAATTCGCAGCAGGTAAACGAAAATTTTCCAGGGTTCGACAGTATTCATTCAGTGATTCCTTCCTTCAGTGATTTAATCCCGAATATTGTATTAAGTTTTTTGAAAGGCGAAAATATATTTAACTTTCAGAAGGAGACGTACCAGAACAAACCAATATATAATAGTTCTCATAACCTCGGGTAGCACAAAAAAAAAATCAATTGGAAAGTTCTCAGAAAGAATATGCAGGGATTATTCCGTTCTATTAATCATCTTAAAATGTTGTTGTTTAGTTAAGTTTTCTGACGTTCCGAAAAGAAGAAACTATGATAGATTTTTGAACCCTTTACATTATGGTAATGCTTCATTTTTTTAGAGGACATTATCGCGGTTTGGTTTTTATGTGAAAAGTTATCTACGTTTTAAAATGAGTGAAAATTCTGAACATTTACGTCATTATTATATAGTATATAAGAGACGAATGCGTCACAGGCTACTGAAAAAGTTTTTGAGGTTACGGAAATGATCGCTTTCAATTTGGTAATTTTGATGTTGAAGATGCACCACACTCTGATCGCCCAACTATTGAAAAAGTCGATGAAATTATGGAAAAAATTGAGTGTTTGAAAGAGCTGGAACACTGAAATGTTTTATTGAACGAATGTCCATTTGCAAATCACTGCTAAAATGATAAGAAATCAAAATATTACGGGTCATGAAAAAGGTGAAGCTTCGGAAACAGGACCAAAGCAAGGAATGACACCAAGAAAGGTAGTGCTGCGTGTCTGGTAGGATTGGAAATGAATTGTTCATAATGAGCTTATACATCCTGCTCTAACGATTGATTCTGTTCTGTACTGTCAAGCGATTTAATAAATACAGGCAGAATCGATCAACAGAAAAGGTGTGGTGTTTCATCATGACAATGCCAAACCACACACATCTTTGGTGACCTGCCTGTAACTGACAGAGCTTCAATGGGTATGGTTGATAATGCATCCGCATCCATGGCCCCAGACAGTTTATCATATTATCATTTGTTTCGATCTTCTCTTAATAGCGCAAAATTAAACTTCGTGATGCCTGGAAAACGCACTCGTTCAGTTTTTCGCTAAGAAAATCTAAATCTAATCTTAAATTTCTACACAGATGATACAATGGGTTAAGCTCATAAATGACTAAAGGTTAACGATCACAACGGCACTTATTTGTGTTAATAAAGCTATTAAGATATTCTAAGGCTGATTGTTCATGCACCAAACCATACCCAAATCTACACTTCCAGAACCATATTCTACTAGAAAAAGTAAATTTGTTCAAAAAGTTGTAGGAAAAGGACTAGTGTAGTCGTTTCATTAAGCACAATTGCAACTTTAAGGCAGCCTTGTCCTACAAAAGTGATACTCCACGATTACAAAAAAACACAATATTGGCAAAATCTTGACTAATTTGTCCTGCAGTTACCTTCGGTCATGACGCAGTGGTGAAAACACTCAGCCTCAACTTTGAGCTTTCGAGGCATTAATTGAACACAAAGGACTTCACGCTCTCTGTTTCGGCTTGCGCGTCTCTTGTTGTGATGAAATCAATGTCTGTATTTCATATCTGATGCATGCATGAAATTCATGCATGCAATTCATGGCTTAGTTATGGAATGTGCATGTCTGTAATTCATGGCTTTTCTATGGATTTTTCGCGACCCCAAAAATACCTAAATTATGATCACGATGACTAGAAAAGTCGATATATTCGAATTTTTTCGAAATTGTTTTTTTTTTAAAGTAGAGTAGAGTGCCTTCCATAATGCACTAAATCATAAAAATGGGTAACCTGAAGAAAAAACCACAGCCGAAAATGTGTGCCCGAAAGTCCAAGAAACACAACATTTTGGTGACTTTTTCTACAAATTTCGCTATTTCTTTCAGAAAAAGTCTGAGGCACTTAAAAAGTTTGCTATTTTATGTTATTAGGCGTGATATATAGATGCGATTTCTGTATAGTGTTATTTTTTATACCCTGTACCGTATGGTACCAAGGGTATATTCAGTTTGTGCAAGCCGCAATTGTATGTAACATATAGAAGGAGACGTCGGAGACACCCCAAAGTTACCTAAAATATGATCAGGGTGAATAGAGAAGTCGATATACCCATGTCCGTCTGTCCGTCTGTCCGTCCGTGTGAACGCCTAGATCTCAGAGATGGTAAGAGCTAGAGTTACCAAACTTTCACATTAGATCCCATATTATTCCATAGGAGGCAAGTTTATTTTATTTTTTTGATATCGGGGATAAATTATATAGCTCACATGGGGGTGTTTGAGACGACCTCGACAAAAAAAAAACGTTTTAGATGAATAATTCATTTGTTTATGAAGATATCGTAACCAAATTTGGTATTCGAAAGTTTTTTTATAGTTCCGAATCACTGTACCAAATTTGATCGAAATCGGTTGACTATATCATATAGCTCCCATAGGACCGATCGGCCAAAATAACTTTTTTAACGAAAAATTCGCTATATTTCGTTTTTTAATAAAGATATCGTAACCAGATTTGGCGTTTGGAAATTTTTTAGACCACTTAAGCAATGTGCCAAATTTGAACAAAATCGGTTGACTATATCATATAGCTCCCATAGGTCCGATCTTCCAAAAAATCTATTTTTTAACAAAATTTGTTGTGTTTCGTTTGTTTGTTAAGATATTGGGACCAAATTTGACATTCGTGAGTATTTTATAGTTCCTAAGCACTGTACTAAATTTAATCCAAATCGTTTGACTAGATCATATAGCTCCCATAGGACCAATCGGTCCAAAAACACGTTTTTTTTACAAAATTCGATGTGTTTTGTTTGTTTGTAAAGATATTTGAAATAAATTTGGCATTCATATCTTTTTTAAGGTATTTAAGCACTGTGTCAAATTTTATTGAAATCGGTTGACTATATCGTATAGCTCCCATAGGAACGATCGGTCAAAAAAATTTTTTGCTTAAAAATTCTTCTGTTTTTGGTTTTATGTGAAGAAATCGGACTTTATTACAAGCTAGTGGTACAGGGTATCGTAAAGTCGTCCGCTCCCGACTTTACGTCCGCCATTTTTTATGATAAAAATTGACTGATTTATTGAAGTTGAAAAAAATTCGAATTAGTACAGATTTTATGACACCATATGTGCAACCGTTTTTTGAAAAAGGTCCTTTTTCACTTAAATAGTCCTAGAAAAAAAAACAAGCTATAAGAGGATAATAAAAAAAACGGATTTTGAATGCTGAAATATTGCCCTAACATAATGTATAAGTCTTATCTCTGGAGAAAAAAATGGTGTGAAATTTGCCGACTAGTAGCGCTATAACATAGCGAATAAAACTCATAAATTTATTTAAATAGTTTGACCTCAAAAAAAAGTCTTAGATGAATAATACGTTTGTTTATGAAGATATCGTAACTAATATCTAAACTAACGAAAGCACTGTACTGCTATATCGTATAGCTCTTATAGGAACAATCGGCCAAAAAAAGTTTCTTTTTTCTAAAAATTCGTTGTATTTCGATTGCTTATGAAGGTATCATAAGCGGAATTGGTATTCAGCAGAGAACTAAATTCGATTTAAATCGGAGGACTATATCATATAGCCCACATGAGACCGACCGGCCAAAAAATCGATTTTTGTACAAATATCGGTATATTTCGTTTGCTTATAGATTTCGTAACCAAATTTGGCACTCGCAAGTTTTTGAAATAGTTCTATGGTCTTTCGAGCTGCCTATTGCAACCTCTTATTAGGTTATGGCCTGACTCAAAGTGTTCCTCCAAAAGACTCCGTTTCGCATACGCATAATGGGAATGACTTCGATTCATATACATTTTGATGGGCGGGGGCCCTGGGGGGTTGAGCTCCTGCTTTATTTAATTTTTTGGAATAAGCACATTTAAAGAACACAGGGTTCTTCTAATAACCCCCAGAACTTGGAAAATTCGGATACGAGTCATCGTCAGAGATGCTTATACTGAAGCGACAATTTTCTACGTGTAATTAATTTAGTGGATTTGATTTATTAGAGGCTCGTCTGCACATATGGAACATGTTGGAAACGTGAAATGCTGTGGACGTAGGATGTAATGGTGGATTAGCTTTATATGTGGTTGTCTTTTTTTGAGAGATTGCCTGTATTGTGTATTCCTTAGGCACTATTCTTGAGTTCCACTCAATTGTCAACACAAAACTTAACACTGAACTAGGATTTTTTGGTTCCCTCGAACGATATGCTATCAAGGGGTACTCTAAAACTGGATTACTACAAGAAGAACGTCATAACTCAAAAAACGTAATTTTGAAAAACATGCACTTAAAATTTTCAAACAAATAGACACAACTTTTTATTCCGTAATTCACAGGTTATCTTTTTGCTTAGTGTACTCTTTCCTTTATTTCTTGCGAGCGGCGCCAGCCAGACTCACGAGCAGAAACTCGAAAATTTTACCAAAACGCGCGTTTCTCTCAACACGAGATTGCTTGGGTGACCCTAACAGGGTTTTCATTAGGGGTCGCTGAAGAAAATAACGCACAAGTACACTGAGCACAGAAATATACATAGTTAATGTCGCAACTATAAGACCCAGTGATTTTTTTCAGTAATTGAAATTGTCAAATTTGTCTTTGTCTTTCAGTGTAGATGCATAAGCAGATGCAAAAGCAAAATACACACAGTGTGCAAGTTTTATTGCCCTACTCGAGAATCGAGTGGGCGTCCGTATCAGGAATTTTAGTCTTTATGTTGTTCTAGTGCTCTTTCCGATATATTTCGTGCCCACCACTGATTGTACAGTATGTTTAAAATATGTTTTTACTCTCCAAAAACTAAGGCATAACGGAGAAATGAAGTTTGTGCTGGTCAAAATAGTTGAAGGTAAGTTGCATAAAATATCGGCATATTCTCTTCTCACACGGAAAGTTGATATTTACCAAATGAATATGAATTTTTTTCACAATATATAGATTTTTTTAACGAATAAATCTACAAAAAACACTATTTTTGTATGTGAACGATATGTGTTTAGGCGGGTGGCGGGTAACATTGTAATATAGTATTATCGATTTTTTAAAATTTTGTCATTTAGAAATTTTGGCGCTTATACAACCATTATTGCCATACAACAGATGGCTGGGCGTCATTTTCCTAGCACACCTCCTACTTTGGGCCAATATAGTTTGCTTACATTTGAGAATTTCATAAAATTTGTATGAATGCGCAAATTTTGTTTTGAACACCGGACCAAACTGCTGACGCGTCGGGGCACAAAAATGTAGCTGACAGTTTTATTGCAAATTCAATAAAATCATATTTTCCACAATTTCCCACATTGTGCAAATGTGTGAATTTTGCAAACATTTGAATATTTTCAGCAAGTAGTCGCTGTAAAAGTTAAACCAAATTCATGTGAAATCAATCAATTGAAATGATTTAATTGAAAAGTTATAAGTACGATTGAGTTTTAATGCACAAAACGAATTCATGAGTGAGTACATGTATGTAACCCTAAGAGAATTGGTTAAGGCGGGCCATGTTTTTGTCTAGTATTATATTTTCCTGAATCGATATAATATTTATATAGTGATTGCATCGCACAAGTTTGGGCGGTACTTTTGCAATATTTTTCCCTTAACTCTATCTTTTTTTTTTATTTTACGTAGGCTGATCTAAGCATTTCGAGTAATAAAAAAATCGATCACATCGCTATTCAAATAAGCTCAGACTTGTTGAGAACTCTTCCAACCAGTGATACCAGAAATTAAGAGAAAGGATAATAAAAATTAAAGTGCATATGCAAAAAAAAAAAAAGGGCTAAGGGCTTAATCTTATATTTTACCGAATAAAAAGGATAGTTTTGAAGAATTTTTCCCTAGGTTAGAGACATCAAGAGATTAAAGAGGTTTTATTGTATTTTTCATCGCTTTATCTACAATCAAAAAACACATTTTTTTTAGCTAACTTACTGATTCTGTATTATGAAGAAATTGAGGAGTCTAATTAAAAAAATGAATTTTTAATTTTTCCTTTCGAAAATAAATGTTTTTTTCCAAATGAAAATTCGATTGTTCACGAACTAGATTTGGTACTTTTAAGTAGCATATAATGAAATATATCGATAGGTAAGGGTTATTGAGAAACCTTGCTTTTGTTTTAGTCTCGTTTAAAGACATGAATAATATAGGTTTTAGTGCTTAAATTCTTATAAAATGCTAAAAATAACCTCAATAGCAAAATTTAAAAAACTTTCAAAATACTTCCAAGAAACTTACATTTTTGACTTCTTATTTTTCCATTTATTATTTGTGATGGAAAAGACATTAATTTTGTTTAGTATTTCAATATCGAAGATTTTGAAATATGGCAGCAGATTTTAGAATCCGCCTGCCCTTAGTTGCCTTATCAATTCCTTAAGATTGAGGCATAATTAATAAAATATGTCGGGAATACGACTTTAAGAATGCCAATTTAGATAGCCAGTGGTATAATATTATTCTAGTTAGTATATCGGCTTTAAAACTTTTATAAACAGGAATATGTGTTAAAATTTATATTATTTTTGTTCTCCCATTTTGGGATAAAGTTCCAATCCTGAAGGCAGGACGTAGTTTCAATTGTTAAAAACATTTTTTTTTTCTTTTTCCTACATTTTTAACGGTTTTGCACAGATATTACAAAATGGAGATATTGCAATTTTTATTTGCCCAAAAAAACGTTTTTATACCCTGTACCATATGGTACAAAGGGTATATTAAGTTTGTGCAAGCCAAAAATGTATGTAACATATAGAAGAAGTCGTCGGAGACACCCCAAAGTTACCTAAAATATGATCATGGTGAATAGAGAAGTCGATATACCTATGCCCGTCTGTCCGTCCGTCCGTCTGTCCGTATGTCCGTCCGTCCGTCCGTGTGAACGCCTAGATCTCAGAGATGGTAAGAGCTAGAGTAACCAAACTTTCACATTAGATCCCATATTATTTCATAGGAGACAAGTTTATTTTATTTTTTTGACAAAAAAAAAAGTTTTTAGATGGATAATTCGTTTGTTCATGAAGACATCGTAACCAAATTTGGTAAAGTTTTTTATGGTTCCCAAGTACTGTACCAAATTTCATCAAAATCGGTTGACTATATCATATAGCTCCCATAGGACCGATCGGCCAAAATAACTTTTTTAAATCAAAATTCGCTATATTTCGTTTTCTAATAAAGATATCGTAACTAGTTTTGGCGTTTGAAAATTTTTTAGAGCACTTAAGCAATGTGCCAAATTTGAACAAAATCGGTTGACTATATCGTATAGCTCCCATAGGGCCGATCATCCAAAAAATCGATTTTTTAACTAAATTTGTTGTGTTTCGTTTGTTTGTTGATATATTGGAACAATATACGTATTCGATATTCATAAGTTTTTTATAGTTCCTAAGCACTGTACTAAATTTAATCCAAATCGGTTGACTATATCATATAGCTCCAATAGGACCAATAGGTCCAAAAAAACGATTTTTTATACAAAATTCGAAAAATTTCATTTGTTTGTAAAGATTTTTTAACTAAATTCAGCATTCAGATCTTTATTAAGGCATTTAACCACTGTGTCAAATTTTATTGAAGTCGGTTGACTATATCATATAGCTCCCAAAGGAACGATTGGTCAACAAAATATTTTTTTGCTAAATATTTTTCTGTTTTTGGTTTTTGTGAAGGAACCGGATTTTATTGCAGGTAGTGCCCATTTTTATACAAAATTCGTTGTTTTTCGTTTGTTTGTCAAATTTGATCAAAATCAGTGGTCTATATCATATTGCACCCATAGCAACGATAGGTCAAAAAAAAAATTATTGCTTAAAAATTCTTCTGTGTTTGGTTTTTATGAAGGAACCTAATTTGGTGTTTTTAAGCAATGTACCGGTTTTTATTGCACGCTTGTGGTATAAGGAATCCCAAAGTCGTAAGCGCCCGACTTTACGTATACCATTTTTTAAATACGTATTTATAAAGAACAGGGGAGAATACGTATAACTCGTCACAATTTCTCATTAGTTCAGGCTTAGCTGTTCTCCAAGAAAGCTGTATTTTAATGATATACTAATCATTGTATAAAGATATTGTCAAATCAAAATCATTGCAAATGACACGAAATTAGCGAACTCAAATGAAATGGCATTTAAAATGTCAACATGACCCCAGAAATGTCTGCGAAGTAGCAAAAAGGTCTGCAACTGCTTCTCTACATACATACTATATATATATATATATACAGTGTGCCACAAAAGTCATAGTACAGCAGGCGATTTTACACTTAAATGCAAATTCCTCCCAAATTGTTTAAATTTTCCAAAAACTAATGATGAGATTTTCTTAAATATATATTTTTAAACAATAAACAAAAAAAAAACAACAATTCAATAACAATTAACAATAAAATTCTAAAAAAACTAAAAAATGGCAGTAATTCAGCGCCACAAAAGTCATGGTACACTTAGATGGTTTACCGAATTTACGTTGTTGCAGCTGGTTTGTTTTGGTTTTTGTAACGGGACTTTTTTGCATATGCTTTGCTTTACTTTTGTATGCGTGTGTGGGAATTTTCCGCTGCCAAAATGTGCATTATTAACTGCAACTCCATACCATTCGACCACCACCACCGTGCTTAACCGTCTTAATAGTGTATTTGGGTTTCAGGCCGCCGCCAAACCCTGTAACGCCCATCTGACCTAAAAATATTATATTTTGACTCATCCGAGAATAAAACTTGGCGCCAGAATGTCGCGGGATGATGCCTGTAGGTATTAGCAAACGCAAGTCGCTTAAGTCTGTTTTTCTTCGAGACATGTGGCTTTTGTCGTGGTGTGTACGAGCAAATTCCTAACTCCTTTATGGTTCTTCGAATTGTTTCCGGGTGCACAGTCTTTTGAATTGTTGTCGAGATAATGGAACTGATTTTTACAGCGCTTTGAAATGGGTGTCTGTCTATAATATGCTTAACGCCGCGTTTGTCTCTATTATTTTATTTCACGGGACGACCATTCCTACGCTTGTTTTCAAGCTGACCTTCGTTTTTAAAACGACTTAAGACATTTTGGATACTTGACCGGGGTCTTGACAAAATTTTTCCAATTTCGGAATACGATTTTCCAGCTTTTATATGTAATTTCAATATTATTTTGCGTTCTTCAATTGTCAGCTCCTTACGCGCCATGTTTGCAGTTAATAATGCACATTTTGGCAGCGGAAAATTCCCATAAGCGCATACGAAAGTAATGCAAAGCATATACAAAAAAGTCCCGTTACAAAAACCAAAACAAATCAGCTGCAACAACGTAAATTCGGTATACCGTCTAAGTGTACTATGACTTTTTTATTGTTTATTGTTATTGAATTGTTGTTTTTTTTTTTGTTTATTGTTTAAAAATATAAATTTAAGAAAACCTTATCATTAGTTTTTGGAAAATTTAAACAATTTGGGAGGAATTCGCATTTAAGTGTAAAATCGCCTGCTGTACTCAGACTTTTGTGGCACACTGTATATATGTATATATATGTACTACTTACTAGTACAAAGCAATATGTACGAGAGAGAGAGAGAGAGAGAGTTTTCGCTGTAATGGTTGTAACAATATCTATGCATACATGTATGTAAATTGAACATACTACATACACGTTTGTGTGTGTGAGCGTTGACTTTTGCGGTTTGCACGGACAAAGCAGCAAGAGGGTCGGGTCAACCTTTAAATGCTTGACCACGAAAAAGCCATTAGAAGTGTTTTCCCATGTGTGTGAGTGTGTGCTAATGTGTAAGTATCGGTTTTATGTGCCTGGGAGGCTGTGTTAGAGAGTAGTGGCTTTGGCATGTCCTGGGGCCTCTTGACAGGAGAGACAATTGAAATTAAGCAAAACAAACCGAAAGAGCGAACATCAGGACAAAAATCTAACCGCAAACGTGGCAAACACGTGTAAAATTTGAATTTTAGATAGGAATGGAAACAGAGTGCGTGTGTGAGAGTGACTTTGCCGCAATGGCGTCAATCTGCATATGCACATGTTTATATTCCTCCAGAAACCTCAGAATGCTCAGTAGCGACGCACATAATTCTTGAGTACTGAAGTATGAACACTCTTGAAGATTTTCATAATAGTAACATGCTTTGCGGCGATAAATAGGTTTATACATAATATAATGTGTACAATTGGTAAGTTTTTGAAAAAAGATTCAAGAAATGCTTGTTTAGAGCTAATACTATCATACCTCGATAATAATAGTAAGCAAAATATTTGCACAACATATTTCATCAATCTTCTACAGCCCATATAAAGCAAAATTTTATTATTTTTTTAAATTGTTGGGTTCTCTCACAAAAGAGAGTGGGCACTGCGACTTGAAGATCTATTATACCGTACCTATTTTTGGGACAAATGACCACCTGCCTTCCTTATGAAGAGCCGTAAGTCTTTCGTTGGGATTTGACGTAACTGGAACGAGATCCCACACCATTTCTGGACAGTCATATTTGATGTTTTTGGTTGTCTCGCCTTCAAAAAAAAGCCTGTCCTCTGTAAGTGATAACCTCAACGAAGACCAATAGTTCTATTGACATTCAAGGGTAAGACAAGCTCTTTAGCTTGACTTAAATTCTGTAAAAAGCACCAATATCTCCCATGTTCACCTAAGGCTCATATGTAGACCAAATTTTTAATTGCAGACCATCTAAGTCTCGCAAGCTCATCAGCTGTTGAATTACATTCTATACCAAAATGCCTTTGACATGCTAATCGTACTCCTTCTGATTTTTGTTTAAACAATAACTTTCAGAAATTCGAAAAGTAAATTTGCGGATATATAATATCGACCGCATCGAAATAATATATCACAGTGACTATCGGCAAAAAGGGTCAATATACAAGACATTTTTTTTACATATTCCAGATATCGTTTTCAAACTCACTAGATTTCCTTTCTGCTATATTTTACACAATTTTGGATAAGATAATTTAAATAAAATCGAGACCCAATCTCCGTCAATAAATTTTTCAGAGTTATTGCTTGATATTAGTGAATGTACAGATCCAGGATTTGGTCTTAGGTGGTGTTTTTCACTTTGAAGTGTAAAAGACAATTAACTTATTTTTGGAACTTCGGGTCGTGGGTCCGAACACGAAACTCTCGCCGTAGATCCGCCACTGAATAAATGGGTGTGATTGGTTCAGAATCCTATAAAAAACTAGTTAGCCGAAATTACTTACAAAAATTGCAGGGTCTCTCAAGCGAGTTTCTCTCGAACTTCTCTGAAACCCCTAACATGAGCAGAGTCTGCGCCAAATTACTACTGGTAATGTATTTGGGAGTTGCCGCTGCTATGGGGTGGCAAGGATAACCTTGCATAAAATATTTGCCGTTTTTGGACAATGATTTGTAGATAAGAAAACAAACTATTCTATAACGAGTTCGCTTATGCCTGCTGCATGCAATACACAAATCTATAATACCCTCGACCCCATGGTTCATGCCATGAATGTACACTCTATGCGGCATAAGGACAGATGCACGATAGCTCGATGCAGCAATTAAATGTCAAAAAGGCTTTTTGATGGACGCTTAAAATCTCTGAAACAGTCAGGTGACGGCTTTTGTGGTCATTCCGGACAAAACTGGACAAACTGCAAATGAATAGAAGTTGGGAGCAGCGCCAGTACGTCCTTTGTCGACCTTAATGATCACACACACACATTCGATGGCACATACAGATGCTCAGGTTTAGCGCATAGCGTTTAAAATGTGCACCAATGAAGAAAAGTGCAAACAAAGCCATAAACAAGCATCACATACTCATACAAGCACAGTGTCAAAGCAGAGCCTTGTCGCAGGACATGCGTCTGCCGATGCCGATGCCATTGTTGTTGTTGTTGTAAGTTTTTCCAGCTGTACTGTTATACAAACATAAAATGCTGCCAACGAGCCACGAGTCACGAGCATTTAATGGTGTTTCGCTTTATTCAGGTTGATGCTCGTGCAGTTTGTTAGCTTTGCTTTGTGACCGGACGCGGTTAGCTGCGCTGTCTACACCGGTACACCAAGGGCGTAGCCAGGCTTTTAGAAAGGGTCTTATAGCTGAAGGAGATATTGCAGAGAAACTAAAAGTTAGAAGGAATCATTTTGAAATGCTATAAAAAGAAGTATTTTTTTTAAAAACGTTGATTTATTATGAGCGTGTGCGTCGACACCCCATAGTCCCCGCTTGACTAAGAACGTGGCTGGCTGGCGTCGCAGCTTTTAAAGGCTTTAGTCCTTAATGCAAGCTGCTCCCGTCAGCGTTTTGTATTGTGTGCTTTATTTTCATTTTTCCCCTTTTGTTTTTTTGCTTTTCTTGTTTTTCGCTTGCTTTGTTTTCAATACCTGTACGTGGCATCGTTTATTATTTTTGTGCCACAACATCGACAACAGCACAACTGCTGGAGCTGGAGCCAGAGCTGGAGCGGCAATGGGGCAGCAATAGTAAAAGGAGTATACGCAATTTGTGGCAAATATGTACTATATATGATGCTGCCGTTCAGTGGCGTGTGCGTGACGCACATAACCCAAGGGTCTGTGTCACGCACACATTAGAAGGTAAACACGCGTGCATCGCACGCTGCATAAACATTTGGACAATCACTTTATGTAAGACAGTGGCATGTATTAATGCATAATGTGTGCGTGCATATGTGTGCTTATGAACAACCATATAACATATATAGACAAGAATATATATATGTACACACATTCGTGGGTTTGTTAGAATGAAACTAAATTAAATTTGTATGCCAGCGTTTAAGCTTCAGTAGACATGGGGATAAATTAGGCGAACGGAAGAGAGACAGACGAACGATGTGGTTAGTGTGTGATTATGTTAGTTTGTTTTTGAGTGGCACTCGAGTGGCCTATGAGATAAGGATAGCAGACTATAATATTAAATTAGCTACTCCAGTGTCACGGGGTGACGAAACCTAAAGTACCTTGAATTGTTTATCCTTAAGCATAGCTAAAGTACAAGCTATATGACTTACAAGTTCTTTGTATGTTTTTGGAGGCGTTCTCTTGGGACAGAAAATATGATTTATAACCGTCAAAAATAATCTAAATGCGCTCAATTGTGGGTTTCTTTTCCGTACTCTGATCTACTTTTGTCGAAAATTTAAATACTGAAAATATCGGTCTAATCGAGCGAAAAAAGCGAACATTTCTGCAAAAAAGCAAACAAACGAACCCGAGACATAAAAAGCGAACATGTTCGGACACATGGTAATTCTACGCTTGGTGCTAACGCAGCTGCGCCGTAAAGTATGCAACAAAAAAGTAAGGAGACAACGAAGCTAAGCGGAAAAAAAGAAAAAAGTTTTAGTTACGTGCTGTTGCTTTTAATTGATTTTTTTATACCCTGTACCGTATGGTACAAAAGGTATATTGAATTTGTACAAGCCTAAAATATGATCAGGGTGACTAGAGAAGTCGATATACCCATGTTCGTCTGTCCGTATGAACGCCTATATCGCAGAGATGGTAAGAGCTAGAGTAACCAAACTTTCACATTAGATCCCATATTATTTCATAGGAGACAAGTTTATTTTATTTTGTTGATATCGGGGATAAATTCTATAGCTCCCATAGGAGTGTTTCAGATGAACTCGAAAAAAAAAACCAAAATTTTTAGATGGATAATTCGTTTGCTTATAAATTTATAATTCCCAAATTTGATCAAAGTCGGTTGACTACATCATATAGCTTCCATAGGGCCGATTTTTGTACAAAATTCGTTGTGTTTCGTTTGCTTGTGTGAATATATTGGGATTAAATTTGGTATTCGTAAGTTTTTTATAGGTCTTAAGCACTGCACTAAATTTTATCAAAATCGGTAGACTATATCATATAGCTCCCATAGGACGAATCGGTCCAAAAAAACGTTTTTTCTACTTCAAATTCAACAAAATTCGTTGTGTTTCGTTTGTTTGTAAAGATATTTGAACTAAATTCAGTGAAAAAAAATTTTACCTTAAAAATTCTTCTGTGTTTGGTTTTTTATGAAAGAACCTAATTTAGCAATCAAATGTCTTTGCTGTTTTTAAGCACTATACCGCATTGTATTGCAAGCTAGTGGTACAGGGTATCCAAAAGTCCCGCGTCCTACTTTACGTATGACATTTTTTCAAACTGGGGCAGTAACTTGTAGCAACCAGAGACAGCACATCCGTTTCCGGGGAACACTTATAGAATCAAGTTCCTAAACATACATTGTACGTATGTATGGATTTTCTTTGGTTTCAGCTTTATCCTTTTGTTTTGTTAACTAATAAAAAAAGATGTCAGGCAAGATCTTGCAATCCATCTTGCTGTTTTTTTTTACTTCTGTTTTTTATGCTCTTTCCTTGTTCTACTATCCATTTTTTGTGAAGACGAGTTTTTAATTAAAAAACACACAATCTCAGATTATATTATACCTTGTGAACTTTCTGCAAAAAAGTTGATTTGACTTTGTTTAATTAAACTTCAATGGGATAGAAATGTTTAGTGTCTAGCTTCCATAACAATACTTATGTATATTCAAAATTATATTTACTTTATTTACAGCAATAGTTTAAAAAGTTTAAATTGTATTAAACTAAAATACTTCTTCTCAAAAAGGATTCTAAAATATACCAATGTATTACGCGCGCTTCCTCCCCTCTAAACACACACACATTCACGCAATGAAATTGAATTCGTGCGCACCAAATGACGTCACAAAAATCAGGTCAACCCATAGAGCAAGGCATAAAAATTATGGCACTAGGCAGTCAGTTGGCTGTGGGCGAAATTGGGGCGGCCAAGTGGGCAGCAACCAAATCAGCGAGAAGAAAAAACGGCCACTCATTGCAGATATGTTTTTGCCAAGGTACACAAAAGCAGCCACACCTTCGTAGTATTGGAGCATCGTGTGATGCCTTGCTCATCTTGAGCAACGGTCCAACTCGGTTCGTTTTGGGTTCGACTTGGCTGCTACTGGTACTTAATGGCCATTCATTTTGAGGCAGGGTACAATTTTTTATTGTATGTGTATTTTGGGATGTTTTCTGGGGCACAAATGAATCCAGCCATGCCCATTTTGGTACAAATTTTGACCGCCTGCTAGCTCAAAGTTCATTTTCGTTATGTTGCGTTTTTGACATTTTTCAATTTTCTTTTCCTTCATCTTGCTTTTAGCTTCTTCTTGCCTCTTGCTTGGCGCTTCGCATGGTAAATTAAATACAGATTACGCGGATGCGGACCAAAAAGCGGCAATGACGGAAGAGGAGCTGCTACTGGTACTGGGTATAGAAGCGAGTCTTAACTAGATGCGCACAAAAAGAAAATGAGTAGGGCAATGGCGTAAGTATATGGCGTTGATGATGACGTGGTGAAAACGAAGTTGCCCTTCACGCTGCGGCTGCAAAAACAACAACACCAAAGTCGATTTGTTCTCCTTGTTGTCGTTGTTGCTGTCGCTTGGCAAATTCATTGTGCCTCTAACGACGAAAGACTGCTCATTGGATGAGGTTGGCTCTGTGCATTTATATAAGAGTATGTATACGTAGTGTGTACAGTTAATACAATTTCCATGTATTGATTGCTTTTTAATGGATTTTTCTGGGCTCAGCATATTTATCTACGTGAAAGACGAAGGCCCTGACCGAATGTATTTTGGAATTTAGTCTTCAAATTTACGAACAACGGGTTGAATCTATGAGGCCTTCTCTTAGCAGCTATTTGATGCCTGCTATGCCTGTACAGAACCTGGGCACTTGAATGTCTGATACGAGGTTAAAGGCAATCTCAGTTGTTCACTTATGACAATGGATGGGCTTTTTGGTTTATTATGATTGGGCGCCGCAGTAGTTGCACTACATCAGATATACTTCATCGGATATGCGTCCTAACTAAGAACCTTAATTAGAGAGAAGCTCCTCTCTGTTACTCACTTTGTCACCATTATTAAGTTCGGCAGCAGCATTTGCATTA